>ONZP01000186.1:0-24320 GCA_900312805.1 Fusarium torulosum
CCCCATGCCCCCTCAGTCGTTTGGAAGACGAAGTCGACGCCATCCCATATAGCTGTCATGTCGTCCTTGGCAAGTCGATGGGGCTCGCTCACAGGGAGCTGGAAGCGTCTACTCGCATTGACAAGAATGGGATTCGCGCCAACAAAAATTGATGCACCAAGCTCAATAGGCAGAGAAGGATCATCATAGGCAGAAACTGTCAATGAGCGGCCTCCGATACGGTCTGTCTTCTCAAAGACGGTGATGTTCACAGCGAGATCCTCTTCTAGAGCATACTTCCGTAGATGAAAGGCCGCCGACGATCCTGCAGAACCAGCTCCTAAATGAAACTCGTTAGTCTGTACAATGTGATGTTTGGCTAAGAATGGCAAAGAGCATGTTGAAGAGGGATGGCACAACGCGTGGCGGGTCCTGATCTAGAACCAGTCTTGTCCATGAACTGGGGTACGGACCAATGATAGCTACATTGCTGACAACCTCAGCTCTACACGAAGCGTTCAGTAGAGCCCCAAGAAGGGTTAATTGTAGTGTCTTCGCAAAATACATCCTCTTTCGTGATGATGAACAAGTCGATGTGACGTGTATCACGTCAGCTTGGGCATGGATGATGGACTAAGTACAGTGATTATCCATTCACGTGACGCATCATAAAAGGCTGCATGGGCAAACAAGGTGTTAGTACCGCTACATTTATCAAGAACTCAAATGATTCAGTTTTCTTTAAGTAAATTGCCATTGATTAAGATATTCTTACCAGAATGGTCCGCTTCATGTCCTAAATAAGGACCTGCTTACCTCTTCCTTCCACTAGTACTGACCTTCTATCTCTGCATATGCTCGAGTGAACTTTCAATACGAAAAACATATCACAATGGCTAATAATGCAGTATGTGAAAACTTGAACTTTGAATTTGGTATCTCAACGTGCTACTAAAAGTAATGATTCTTCCTTGTAAATGAAAAAAAAAAAAATCCGTACTTAGGTCGACGTTATCATCCGCCACCTTTCATCTTATTGCCAAGATTACCCAGGGAATTATCATCCTTCTCCTCTAAACGCCAAGCTAAATGCAATGTTATGCAGCCTTCCCATGAAACCAAGAATTTGCAATCAAAGCATGCAAAGAAGTGTATTTTTTGCCTTCCATTCTCATAAACACATAGAAACCCGTGAACCCCAAATGAAATCGTGAAACGTAGAATATGTCGTATAACGAATACGTTGATAAGGGTGCATGTTTAGGAATCTTCGGCACTGCTGCTGTATCCACTCTCCGCGGCACCAGCAGTTGCAAGAGAGCTGTCATCGTGAGACAGCGCAGGATTTGCGCTGTTACTCTTGCTTATAACCCGAGGGGTACTAGCAGCTGCAGCTGCACTACTAGTACGACGGCCAGCCTTTCGGGGCCGATTTGGTAGTGTCTTCGGGTCGGTGTTGATATCGTAGATATCTCTGTTTGGTGCGTCATCAGGTTCGTCACCCTCTTCGTCGCCACTGCTTAAGTCGACACCGTCAGGATAATCATCCGAGAGTCGATGCGCCATTCGTTGGCCCATAAGATCCCTCAGTGACCGGGACATGTCCAGGCTGTCAGAATCATCGTCGTCTGAATCGTCGTCCGAATCTCCTGTGGACTCGGTGGAACTAAATGGTGGGAAGAAAATCGCTGGAGGTGGTAGCGAAACCGGTGCGAGCCGCTTAATTCGGCCGGACATGTACTCAATCTCGACAGGAAGAGGGCCTGTGGTAGGTAAAGACTTTGAGGCGCCCAATACAGGTGATGATGTTGACATCGTCGCTAGCCGACGAACAACAGCATCTGTACTCTCGCTGGGTGTTCTACCAAGCTGCGAAACCAAAGACAGATCATCTTGTTTGGATCTCTTGGTAGACACAACGACCATGAAGTGATCCTCTGGTAGAATTCCTCCTAAGCCACAGGGCTCAAGAGGATAGTGCTGTATATATTGCGCATTGTCGGTCCAGGTGAAGTCCAATTCAATCTCGCTCACATCATCGGCGTCGTCGGTCAGGCTTGGTGGATCCTCACTGTCGATGTCCATGGCCGTTTCCTGGATGGACGCGAGCCCACGATCAACCAATGGCCGGTATTTCATGAATGAGCCAGAGTCTGTTCGCTGAAGAGGAAATGGGGGGACCTTGAAGTCGTCCTTGTCCACCTGAACCTGGCCAGATGAGCTGATCTGGGTAGTGGGCGACTTGTCACCTGGGTCTCCGGACAAATCTGTACAGAATGGCGCTCCACTGTAGTAGATAATGGCACCGTCGTGGCGACGCTTCTTGCGGCCAGATGCTCCAGAGCCGCTCAATTCCAACCTTGACTCACCACCAACATGACTCTCCTCTGCTGGACCAAACGAAGAGACGGTCTCGTCAGCCGATGCTTGGCCGCCAGAAGAGTCCTGCTGTACAAACAAAGGTTTGTAGTGAAAGCTTTCGGATGGAGCATAAAGCCCCTGGTCAAACTTGAGGCCATTCTGGCTCGAATTTCCAGATTGAAACTCAGCGCCTGTTGAACGAACAGTCTTCTGACGTTTGCGCTTCTTGTCTAATCCATCTTCAGTGTCGTCCGTAGATGGGCTTTTTTGGGAATTGTATCCAGAACTATCGCTACTGAATTTAGTTCCCTCGGTTCCACCTCGCCATCGAATTTTCCGACCGTCAGGCGACAACTGGAACTTTGTACTGAAGCCCGAAACCGCAGAGCGAACAAAGTCAGGGGTTACATTGATCATATGAAGCTGGGCCAAGCTGCACAGCAAATTCAGATAAACCCACCCCTCAGCATCAGGACGAACGTCTTGCTCATGTTGCCCAGCAAGTAACTCCGGTGGCACTAAGCCCAGATGGCGGATATAATCCATATTGTCGGAAGGAACCTGGATACGGTCAGGATCCAAATCAAGGGGTCGTGTGGGTCGTTGCTCGGGCCTTGTTGTTGTTGTTATGGTGGGAGAGGGGTCTGTGCCTGAGCCGGTACTGTTGCCGTTCCCGCCAGACTCGGTGTTGTCTCCGTTGGAATTAGACGCAGAGCCATTGTTGACAGACTGCTGCTCATTAGGAAGAATTCGAGCCTCTCTTGTAGTCCCTTTGTCGCCAGTTTGCAGTGTCGGTGGCTCATGAACAGATGACTTGGATATGCTCAAGTAATTGGGTTGTGTCTCCGCGACGACTGGCGCTAGAGCGGCAGAGCTGCTACTTGGAAGCACAGACTGCTTCTTCACCACGTGGCGACCGCCGATCTTGCCTGTGAATAACTGCTCCAGTCGGCGCACGACAAGTTTCTTCCTCTCCTTCTCCGTCAGAATCATGTGTCGTGGGTACAAACCCTCTGGAATATCACGAAGATAATTCTCAACCGCCTCGGAAGATTTGGCCTGCGAACCCATACTGGGTCGACTCATGGATGTTCCTGCTGATTTGGCCCCTGATGACATGGAGGCGTAGGCAGAATCGGCTGGGGGAAAGTTGGACCCTGAAGAAGAAGACGCATGCTTGGAACCAGAGTACATGTTGTCACGAGTACCATGACGAGACTTTTTGTTCTGTGAAGATGATGCGCCAGGGGACCCACCAAGACTTGAAGCAAAGTCTCGGAGTGTTGCTTCCAATTCTCTCTTCTTCTTCTTTGGCAGTCCATGGACCTTAATCTCAAACAGCTTGTCCTTCTGAAGCATTCCTGGACCTGCGTTCTTGTATCGCTTGAGTTCCTCGCGAAGCTTCTGAATCTCTATCGTGAGGTCATCGATGACGCTCCGGTAATCATCAGCACTGCTGCTGCGAGCAGTTGTGAGCTTAGGAGGTGCGAGCTGGTGTTGGTTGTAGAAAGACTTTTCTTCATTTGAAGAGTCGGATTCTTTTTGAAAGAAGGGAGGGTCAACTATCCATCGAGTCAGTGAACTATCCATACTTCCTGTCACACGGGCTATGCTTACCCTCCATTACGTTGCTATCAAATGTGGCCGTGGGATTTTGGTTCGACTGATCGAACCATGTGTTTGGATCGCTTTGGCCTGTCTGATGGCTGTCGCCAGATGAGTTGCGACGAGGTGTTGATGTTGTCGTTGCCTTGACACCGGGCCCCTGGTCCTGGGTAGCCTTAACCGATGCATCGCGGGCTAATCGGTGGTGGCGAAGGGTTACCGAGTTTGCTGGAGAGGCTCGTCGGGGAAGTGGGTGGCCAGTCTTGGACGAAGACGGCAGCGGCTGCGTTCCGTGTGAAATGTTTTGATTGAGTGGCATTGTCCTTCATATAAGTGTTGTGTGAAATTTCCATAGATAATTTAGCATTTCCCGAAGTATTAGATAGCGAGTATGTCGTGAAAAATATTCGTGGAAAGGGGTTCTGGTATAAACCCAAGGGTCCGACGATCCTGACGTAAGGCCTGGAAGCAGCTTATAGCGGGTCGAAAGCCTAGATGTCTGAGTATTAATTAGCACCATGCGTTTCAATAGGATGATAGACGGTATGAGCAGTGAGGGTTCTCGCAAAAGGAAGGGGTAGGCTGCGATTGGCTGTGGTGGTAGAAGCGATCGATCGATCGAAAGCTTCATCGCTAAATGACGAAAAGGTGATGATGCGAGTTGCACAGTCTCAAATGGGAAAAATACCAGGTGTTACTCAACTTACTAAAATTCACAGCAGAACAATCTAGACCCTTTCATAAGGCCTTTTTTAATGATTTGCACAACCCTTGTTCAATTCGGCGTTTTGGCGACTTTTAGATCCAAACAGGTAGTTTCGTCGTCGCAATATCGGGTCGGCGAAAAATAAAGCTTCCTCTCCACAGTCAGGTTTAGGTAGCAGAAAGATGTCGTGTCCACAACAAAATGATCGCGATTGTTTTAAAAAATGGTGGCTGATCAATCGGCGAAGCTATTGAAAGTTCGAGTTGTTGATCAAGTAATTTGATTGTTCGAGTATGCCCAGCGTATCGATCGAGTAGTCCAATGTTGTCTAGTTTTTCGGATGCGGGTTGTATGGCGATGTATCGCTGTAATGACTAGTTCGAGTGATTGCCAAAGCCGACTGTCGAGGGTATCGTGAGATAAATGAGGCTTGATATGATCGGAGTAAAAGAGACAAGCTGCACGGGACTGAACCGGAGGAGGAAGAGCAGAGGTGGTGGAGTTTGGTCTCCCAACGGTCGATATATATATGAACAGGCCAGGATCGCTTGCAGTGGCAGGTGGCACTCAAGACAGATAGAGACACTGGGGATGGGAAGAGCTTTGATCAAGAGAAAGCAACGACTGACTCCCGTTCCACAGCGGCAGAGGTAGAAGAGGAGAAAAAGAACCTGGTTGGACGTGGGTGATATGAACCGTAATTCAAGCCGAGCGTAAAGCTCGGAGTTGGTTCAAAGTATTTAGGGGGGAGGGGGGGGGAGTAATAAACAAGCCACAAACCTGAAGCCGTCCTTGGAAGGATACTTAAAAAGTGAGAGGTTTTGGCTGGGGTAGGAGTTGGATGGCAAAATCGCAAATGTGGTAGACAGGTGCAATGTGCAGTGTGCAAGAGGAGAAGAAGCCATTCAGTGCGCCTCCACCAGCGACAGAAAGAGTTTTGTCACTGGAAGCCCGTCAGCGACAGGCCCAGTAGCCAGGGCATCCGAGTCCCGGGGCGTGGCGGCGGACATCACCAAGGCGAAGGCGGCGAAAGGGTGAACCGCAAAAAGTGAGGATTTACCAGGTTGGGACGAGGATGAAAGAGCTAGAAAGCCAGATCGAGCCCTCATTGCTCCGATTTCCAAGTCGCTGGGGAAGCATAGGGATCAGAGACCATCGGGCCAGAAGCAGGGACCTCCTCTAACGGGCTCGACTAGCGCACCTGTGCACCCAATCTCTAATCAATTCACCCCCTTTCTAAGCCCGCACACCAGACCGAGTCCCTTGATTCTCGTCATTTTCCAAGTTCAATACGACCACCCCCCAGTACTTGTTCGGTTTGTCGTGCTCGCTTACGCCCCGGAGCATATTGTGACCAATCATGTGGGGGTAGTTTAGGTGAAAGAATCACATCCAGAAAGTCCCATACGATTCTAGTCAAGCGAGTTGCCCTGTTTTCTTTCACCCGGCCTGTTCTAAACTGCCGCCGATCTTGCTTTTCGTCTGTCATCGGCCTGCTTCAGCAAGGCAGTCAGCTTCTAGACTCTCTAATCAAACACCAAACATCAAACCACAAAACACAACCTGGCACGCATAATCTTGCAACCACACCATCTTAAATACATACAGTGTAGTAAGGTTGTTTAATCACATGCCTCGTATACCTATTCTCTAAATAACTTCAAACCTCCCCTGCTCCCATAGACTGACTGTTCTCTTGTTGTTCAATACCGGTTATCATCATGAAGTGGTCTCGTCTGGGGACAAAATAAGGGAAACGATAGGTACTTCGGGGTCACTACAGGCCACCTACCCTTACCCAGCTCTACTGTAGTACCGCTGTGCGGATACCTGGCAATTGATCTCCAACCACCGTAACGGAGCAAATTGTCCCCCAGGACCCTACCAACAATTTGGTGGACAAAGGGTGCCCAGCATCTCATCTGTACCGACTTTCAATAGTATTGTCTCTGCCAAAGAAGCTTATCACGTCGATATATCTTTTCTTTATTCCTCCCCTTCTTATATTCATCATTTCACTACGTTCCCCCCTTCTCTCCTACGCTGCACACAGCTCGGGGAGTCGGACAAGTGGATGTCGGCCACGCGGTATCTGATCCCTGGCAGCACGGACTCATGTACCAACTTGAACCCTTCTGTCCAAGTTTCTACCTACTCCAAGCATTTCTGTGAAAGCTCGTTATTGCCTTATAGCACTTAAAATCAGGTTGACCTGCTCAAAAAAAAGAAGGTTTTTGACCTTTTTTTCAGAATGGGATGTGACACGCTGCAATCATCCAATCAACCCATAGACCTGTCTGTCATCAGCTTCCATGCTGAGGCTGTATATTGCAGATCACCTTTCCATGTGACATCCAAGAGAGGAAATTCAGGGTCCTTACAAGGTCAGGTCACCCCTGAGAATAATTTCGACAAGTTTCCAACCAAAAATTCCTGATTCCTTGATTTCAGCAGCTAACGTACATAGAAGTCATATGTGTGTCATAAATTCAAAACCTGCCTTAGGTACAGTCGTCCCGTGAAGAGCCAAGGTCACGAGACTTGAGATTGATAAACGGCGTGCTCCCCCGATGATTTTCCGTAATAAGGGTCCTGATCTTGATGGACAGGGGAAAGTTCCCGCAACACCAAAACGCATCTGCAGACGAGATATGCATACCACAAGTCAGATTCTCCGTGGCAACACGATGCCAAATCTCAATTTCTCTACCGAATTGCGGAAGAGAAAGATTAAAAGCCCTATATCGTGTGGCGAAACACCCCCTTCCACAGGCCTCGCCGCACTGCCGGCTCGGATGTAGCGACCGAATACCCCCTGATTGGCTAGTTAGACGCTCAAAGTCTTCTCGATCTCGAAGAAGCACAGCTGTAGCTTAGATCGGACTCCACGGGACGACCCTTCGTGCAGGAGTGGCTAGGGCACGATGGCCAAGCCTGCCATGCTTGAACAAAGATGGCTAGGTTGCGAGGAGATGACTTCTTTGGGTGGCTTAGTTAGGAAGGCTGAGTCTTACCTTTAATGTCGATCATTGTCTGCGACAGTGAAACGCATTCACAGGCGTGGAAGGATACTCCCTCTGAGAGGATTTGGCTTGTTCTCATGCTTAGGGACTTTTCAACAATCGATTGTTGATCTCCGTTGTAAGTCAACATCGTTCTTGGCCACCCCCTTGATCTAATCCCAGTAAACCAGGTCCGATAAACTAAATGTTCGGAGTCCTTCCAGGCACGAAGGTGTTTTGGTTGGACAGCCTTGTGGCCAATCGACCCACGCAGCATGAAAGATCGTGGGATGTGACTCAGATCTTAGCGTTGCAGTTTTCAACAAGTTGGAGATCTTGACATTGTCAATAATCGATTCCATCTCATATATCACTCTGTGACGAGACTCTCCACGATGCAGAAGCACAAGCAATATTGTGCCCTGAGGCTCCTCCCCTGATCTGTATTTATCGGGACGGCCCCATGAGGCTAATGTTACTTGTAACGGATGGCTAAGATGCCGTGTTAGTCTTCCCGATTACCTCAATCTGCATCAACTACGTATTATAGAGTTCCCTATCAAGTATAACAGTGCATAACAAAGCGAAAGAGTCGCCAGCGATGCCGTCACAGTCTATTGCTCGCACGTATCATCTTCAGCTTGTGCAACGAGCCACTGGAGTTGAGGCGAAGCACAAACATTTACTACATCACTAGAATACGTACCCCACGTGTGATGGACCATGTATTCCGTACATGGGGCACAATTAAGGGTCTCGACTCTATGTTTATGTCTTATTCCCGCTCGATCGTCAGGACGTTGCCTTCCCCCCACGATCCTTTCCAACGACAAGGGCTTTGGAGATGCTCCGTCGTTCTCTGGCAGCTTGACAGATTTGGCTGTTTGAAGCTACGTATGTTGTCGACCCCTGGATGATCGTCTTAGGTGAGGAATACGTGGCTTGTAGGTTGCACAGATCTGAAGCATTGTGCCATTGTGGGCTTGGGGATCGCCCAAGTAGCGGGAACTGATCTCTGATCCGAAGCTTTGGAAGACGGGCCTGACTCCGGGCTCTATCATTGGTTGAAAGGTCTTAACTTCGACGTATTGAGTAATAAAGTAGTTGCTAGCTTGTCGACTCGTGATAGTCTCTCAAAGTAGCTCTTCCTTTGCTTTGACAAGGCTGGTGCGAGAAGATCTGACACCCACGAAGAGAACACTAATCATGAGCCAGAATCTCTCGATTTCTCTAATCGTGTCACAATATTCACCATTCATTTATTTTATAGCCCTTGTTGAGACCTGGTTCTTGTGGATCTTGTCCTTGACATGATCACCAACCCTCGAGATTCACTGAAACAACTGGCAATAACCTACAGTAAATCTCCAAGAGGAGGTACCTCGCCCATTCATTCCTACAGTTGTATTTACTTGGCCTCGGGTCTCGTCAAAGATACGGGAACAAGATATGCCTTTTCTTTGCTTTATTGATGAACTTATTTGGCTGCTTCATAGATCATAGACTAGGGCCTGTAATTGAACAACTCATATCAAAAGTTATGAGTTAGTTTTGAAGATTTATGTAAATATTAGTCGTAATTATAGTAAATAAAATCCGTCTTCTTGCTATTCCCCGTGATATTGGAATGTATTAAGCAGTTGAAATTCGAGATAGCTGGCTTGTAATGGTTTTCGTATTGCTGCAGTTCTCGTTCGCTGGTTTCGATTCTGGCACGGGGCTGTGGTTGCTGCAAGACGATAATTCTCAATATCGCACGATCGTTTGATAAGAAAATCCGTGCATTATCTCACTACATTTGGCTTGACGATACTCGTTTAACTCTGGTCAGGGATCGCTTGGTTAAGTATATTACACATAGCCGTATCGAGTACTTATCGTGTCCAGCCTCAGGCATTCGAAGTCTGGATAGAAGTCCGGTCATGGCAATATTGGCATTTGGTAAATATATGTAATTCATTGACTAGCTAATTAAAGAATGGTTCTTTACATGACCAAACTTTTCCTTGTAAACTTTTATCAACAGCCACTTTCAGCTTCATTATAATTTGAAAGTCAAGTAACATTCATGTGAATGTGGTTCTGTTGTGTTTAGACTATCACACGGGTTGGGTGAAGAATTCACATAAATTCGAACAATATAATGTAATTAATAAATACAGGAAACTACCAAATTAGAAAACACTCAATAAGGTCCCTCTATTTAAAAGCATAGTGGTGAATTAAGCCGAAATGTTCTCGTACCTTAAAGTATAAGGTGGCTAGCTGGATGAGGAGCGTCGATTCGTAACACCATCCACTCCCAAATAACTGCTTCATCGTGATATTCGCTCGGAGGACATGATGTACAGTTTTGGAGTGTAAACAAGAGCTATATGTAGTGCCTAAATCATATGAATCATATTCAGTATTCAAATATAGGTTTCCTAACCAGAATCATTGAAACGCATCGGTGACACCACACAGCAGGCCAATATAACAATTGCCGAGAAGCAACGTTATTCTCTATTCTTGTTCATTTTACTTTTTTTTAGGAACCTTCGAATCTATATCTAACCAGTCGAGCATAACTTCTAAACCCTCCCCAACTCCAGAGTCAATGCGTCGACTCGCACGTAACAATAACCAACAGCCACACGCCCAGCGCTCAGCCATCATCAACAAATCGCTAATAGTACTACCACCACTACTCCGCCATCCTTCGAGGCTCTTTAATTTTAGGTACGTGTGCTCATCATCGTCATCATAATTAAGCCCTCTCGAGAAGCGACTTTCCAGTCATCTCCTCAGGCTGGGGCAGACCCATGGCGGCGAGGACGGTAGGGGCCACATCACCGAGAACACCCTCGTCGCCTTGCTTGAGGCTCCAACCCTCGGGGTAGTTGGCCATCAGGAGGGGTACCTTGTTTGTGGTGTGGCTGGTCTTGGGCTTGCCGTCAGGGAACTTCATCTCCTCAGCGTTGCCGTGGTCAGCAGTGATGAAAAGGACGTAGCCCTCCTTCTTACATGCCTCGAGGATCTTGCCAATGGCCTTGTCAGTAGCCTCGCAACCGACAACAGCGGCCTCGTAGACACCAGTGTGACCAACCATATCAGGAGGAGCGAAGTTGTTCATGACGAAGGGGAACTTCTGCTCGCCCAGACGCTTGACAACCTGGTCGGCGACGCCATCGGCAGACATCTCAGGGGCAAGATCGTAGGTGGCGACGGCCTTGTTGGAGGGGACCAGATCCTGAGACTGGTCACGGGTCTCGAGATGGAAAGCCTTCTCAACACCACCGTTGAAGAAGAAGGTAACGTGAGCGTACTTCTCAGTCTCGGCAATGTGGACCTGCTCAACGTTCTGCTTTCCTAGCCACTCGGCGAGAACGTTGCCCATGTGCTGGGGCTTGAAAGCAACCTCGAAAGGATAGTCGACCTTGTACTGGGTCATGGTGACAAGGGGCTTGATCTTGGGGTACTGGAAGTCGGGGAGAGGAGATCGGTCGACATCGCCGAGAAGCTGGGTGATTTGACGGACACGGTCGGATCGGTAGTTGAAGAAGAAGACAGTGTCATCGTCTGCGGAAAGGTCAGATGTTGTTCAAAAGAGTGCATGTGTTCTGAGCATAACGTACCCTTGATGCGTCGCTCGTCGCCACCGACAATGATGGGAGTCAGGAACTCATCTCTGTCCAAGTCACCGCCGCGCTCGTATCGAGCCTTGACGGTAGCAACAGGGTCCTCAGAGGCCTCACCCTCACCGTGGACAAGACCCTTGAGGGCAATCTCGAGGCGGTCCCAACGCTTGTCGCGGTCCATGGCAAAGTATCGGCCGACAACGGTACCGATCTCTCCAATACCGATCTCCTTGGCGGTATCGACGAGCTCCTGCATGTAACCAGCGCCGGACTTGGGGTCGGTATCGCGGCCATCACCGAAGAAGTGAATGAAGACCTTGGGCACACCAAACTCCTTGGCGGCCTTGAGGAGGGCGTAAAGGTGCGTTTGCTTGGCATGCTGTTGGGTGTAAGTGACTGATCAATGTCTAGAAAAGGACGTGCTGTATATGATATGACTTACCACACCACCGTGAGAGACGAGACCGCAGAGGTGCAGACGGCCGTTGCCAGCAGCTGCACTCTGGAAGGTCTTCTTGATAACATCGTTCTGGCTCAGCTCGCCGTTCTTGATGGTCTGGTCGATTCGGACAACGTCCTGCCACACAACACGGCCAGCTCCGATGTTCAAGTGTCCGACCTCAGAGTTACCCATGAGACCCTCAGGGAGTCCCACCGCCAGCGATGAGGCCTCGAGCTCGGTGTAACCCTTGGTGTCCTTGTAGAGACCGTCCATGACGGGGGTCTTGGCGTTGGTGATGGCATCGCCGTTCTTGGGGCTCTCAGCTGAGGGAATGCCCCAACCGTCAATGACGACTATAAGAGTTCAAAAACAACACGGTTAGCTAGGCTGAGCCCAAGTATATAAGGATAAAACACGAGACCATAGCCCAGTCCTACTACGGCGCATTTGGCAATGTGTGAACGACCGGAGGAGCCGTTTTTGAGCGTTGCGCAAAAAGACGAACCATTGCAGGCCGTTCATTTTGTATCGCGATCGCGGGGCACGGAGTTGGGATTGGATTTGGAAATGGATGGAGGGGGCGGGGCATGACGACGTACTGAGGCAGGCTTTTTGATCGGTCTTAGACATGATGATTATCTGTTGTTCGGTTTTCCCTTGCAATGAAGGAATGAAAGAAGAGAAAGAAGAGAGGGACCAGAGAAAAAGGAAGAAATAGACGAGGTATAAAGAAGACCGTCTTAGCTAGAGGTAGATAAGGATAAGACGGAGAGTAACTCGGGCTTGAGTAAAGGAAATGATGCGTGATTTGATGGGCCCAGACAACGACTGATGATTTTGCAGGGAAACACGTTAGTTGTAGTGGGGGTTTGTGTCATGTCACTCTAAAGGCATGAGATGAATTGACACTGTGCAAATAGCCTCGCTTGTCATAGCTAAATACCGTACAATGATGAAGCTGCACTGTAACCCTCTGACATTCTTTTCTCTCTCTTTCGGACCGTCCACCCAACAACAAAACGGTTCATCGACCCAATAGATCTTTACCATTTGCCCACCATCCACGATTCAACCTCGATGCTATTACGGGACCTTTATGCAAGGCTGAAGGAGTCCACTCGGTCCATTTCCCACGGCCATACCATCTCTCGTCTAGAATCATCATAACACCGCATCCACACCGATCTCGCCTGATTCACTCCTCTAACCATCCTCCCCCGAGCGAGCCCTCGAGCGGTCAAGGCAGAAACCCGAGTCGTATCATAAAAAAAAGACAGACCATGTCTTCATCATCCGCATCCGCATCTGCACCCGGCCCACACCCGCTGGCCCTCCCGCCCACCTTCTCTCCCGATACTCTAGATGCCCTCTCCGAGCTCTCTCTCGTCCTCGCCCGCGTCCGCGCCGGCATCCAGTCCTCAGCCGGCATCACCACCGAGCCTGCGCCAGGAACCACCGGCCCCAGCGCCTCCGGACCTACACTCTCCTTCAAAGACGTGCCTGGAGCGACTGATGGCTTGAAACATAAGCTACAGCGTGCTCGCGCGCAGGTTCGCGAACTGCCTGATATGGACCGCTCTGTCGCCGAGCAGAACAACGAGATCCGTGAGCTTGAGAGCCGTATTGAGAAGCAGCGCGCACTACTTCAGCGACTTAGAGACGAAGCTACGGGAAGGGATCGGAAAGACGATGTCAACGCTGGTGACAAGATGGAGTCATGATACAGGTATCCGTATGTTGGATTTTTATGGGTCTCGCAACGCTTAAGATGGACTTGTTAGGCCATCACTTTTGTTGATAGCATGGAGTTTGGAGTTTTGATGTTGAGCAAAAGAAATTGATTTTAACTGCGCGTTGCTTCCTATACTCATACAATCGCACATTTAATTCACAGGTTTGATATGGAGTTACCATAGGCTACGCGGTGACGAAGATTTGGAATTGTTCTACCAGAGACTTTAACTAGATCTATATATCTGCAATTATATAAGCCACACCCCGAAATAACTTCAGAAAAGCGGATTATTATGTTCTTTATTACAAAGGTACAAGTATACTCCTAAAACAGAAAAGAGACGCTACTCGGGAATCTTCTTGAGCCCTAGGGATAATACATCTAGCATCATTGAGCATCACCTCCGTGGGATGCCTAGCTTCTTCAAGGCCTCGTCGACACTCACGCCCGCCCGACCTGGAACGACATCCCTCCAGAGCTCATCACTGAGCCTCTCATTGTCTGATAGAGTAGTCCAGTTGGGGCTGTGGCCAGCCTTGAGCCACTTGAAGTCATCTACTTGATCCCACTGGTTCTCCTCTGGCTCTTCAGTCTCGGTCCTCTGTGTATCTGTCAGACAGCAAATCCTTGCATTAAACGCGATAGGACTTACATATACTTCGGGCAACGGAGCAAATCGCATGCCAGAGCAATCCTCAATGATAGGATGACTTCCGCAGTGCAGATAGATATCGACATTACTGCACTCGTGGATTCGAACTTGTCTTGCTACAACCACTATGGTACTGTCGGAAACTCCTGTGATGTGGACGGGACCGTTGACACGACCCGCAACGATGAGGCTCTTGGTCACGTTCTTGATAGCAAGACCAGGAAATGCTGCACCAGAGGCAGTTGGGACCGACATGTCGATAATGCAGCTCTTGAGATCAGTAAGACTACCTGAAGAGGTGGCTCGTGATGCCGATGACGGTAAGATGATGTGTAGGCCAGAGTGGTTCGAGATGCCAATGTTCTTAGCGGCTGAAAAGCTGGGCTTACGGAGGGAAGAGGCGCTGGGTCGAGCCATCTCTTCATTGTAGTTCTTGGAGTTGTCCTTGGATGGCAACTCGCTGAGGGTATCCTCCTGAGTCGGCGGCGGAGGGCTGACTAAGTTGGAGGCAATGGCTGTGTCATGCTTTGCGCGAGAATGACTTCCTGGACTGAGACGAGGATCGTTCTCGGGGGCGCCCATATCGACATGATCAGTCTTTGCGCGGCGGAATTGGAATTTCGACTTGGGTGTGATCTTGGTCAGGGTTTCGTTAAGCTTGTCTTGGAGAGTTTTGATGGTCTATGGGGGGCATATGTGTTAGTCTAGGCTACAGCTGTCAGGATGGTAGACCAACCTCGGAATATTGTTTTCGATCATAAGAGGGAGTATAGTCAGCCGCATCTGATACCTCGTTTTGGAGCTTTGCAATGCTAGCTAGAATATGATCAATGGCCTCCTGGCGCTCACCACCGACGGTAGCAATGGACGATAGCTCATCGATGAGGTCTTGAAGAACTACGCAACACGATGGTTAGGAATTGGGAGAAAATACAACGATATTATTTAGTTGTCCTTACCCGTGACGCTCTCCTGAAAATGGTGGTAAAACCGCTGTTTAGGATCCATGGTGGTTGGCTGAAGAATGACCTGATGGATGGCAGCCCAAGGGTCGTGTGGAAGAGTTGCAGTTTGGACCTGTGTCTCCATTGACGTTATTATGAGTTTCCTTTATATTTAAAGTTTATTTCTCGTCTGCTTAAGTGAGGTGTGAAATGGTAGCGTGGCAAGAGGAATAAGGAGATGGGTAGACAGCATTGCAGTATTTATACACTGGTGGTGACAGACTCATGTATAAGAAAGCTAGCAATGGAATAGGATCATGACAACGACAACAAGTATCATGTGTCACAAAGCCGGCAAGCTAATGCCAGACTCCGGCGAAGACGCAGCCAAGGGACTGCGCCTGGGATGATCGCTCCAAACATGGAGATAATATATATGCATGACAGGTTCGAGAGCGTCAATCACTTACCAGGAAGTGAAATAAGCCGCAGCAGGTGATGCCAATATGTACCTCTAGCTTTTCCTACCCCGGGATAATGCAGCTGCTACCCCTCGTTTCCGTACGACTTTAATAATGTCTTCTTAAGCTTTCAGGGGTTCTCAGCATGGATCTGTTCGAGCCAGCAGATGGTGGTGACGTCAATGCCGCCTGATGTCGTTGAACCTAGTGATAGGTGACGGGTGGAGTAGTTCTGCCCTGAGCGGTTGTTGTATTTAGTCTGTTTGTGATGGATGGACGGGATAAATGGTGGATGGTTTGACAGAGTAGGTAATTCGCTGGTGAGAAGTTGGCGGGCGTCACACGGCGTGGGATGATCAAGATGAGGGTGTTGAGGGTGCTGTGAGAGTGGTGTTGTTGTAAAACCGTGGCACCACCATTCAAATAAGGTAGGTTCTTATTGTAGGAAGCTGGAGTATGGCACGATGGAAGAGACGATAAGCTACAGTAGAGTAGAGCTGGGGAAGTGAGAGGGGGGCTCTAGACCCTTGGGCTATGGTGGGTCAATGCCTGTTTCTCCAAGTCCAGCAGAGCAGAGCAACAGCTCAAGAATTGGACAACAACTCTCTCAGTGGGCGAAAAGACGATGAAGTGGGCCGATCAGGAAAGTCAAGAAGCTCACGATCGAGAATTTGGAGGGGACCCTTGAAAATCTGACAAGGTTGGACTTTAGACCCTATAGACCCTGTTCTCTAAAGAAGCTTGTGTGTGAGTGACATCGGCAAATGACCGTCAACGAGCTTGTCGTCATTGTTAGTCTGTGGAGACAATTTCCAATACCGAAACGGTAGCTTCTTCTGGTTAAACGACGAGGAGAAAACAAGCTTGACGTTTTATAAGTGAAGGGAGTTGCCGAGGTATTGTTTTCGTCCAAGATCAACGCTGTGCAGCGTGGAGAATAGTTCATCGTGGTGGTACAGCATTTGAGGATGTTACATCATCCAATGGATAATCCGTTTTGGGACAACAGTATCCAACATTGTTATAACAAGTTGGCTGACTTTTCAATACTCTTCGGAATTATTAGAATTCAATGTTAAGTCAATTGTGATAAATCTTTGACAAGCATATGGTCCGCCGACCATAATACTTCAATTATAGGTGATAATGGCTGAAAGGGCCGAAATTCTTATCTTGGCGAGAATCTTGGAAGAAGCTTAGAGTGACCAAACATGCGTCAGAAGGGCCGTAGATCCGGGGAGGAAGTGGGAACCTGAACCGTCCAAGAATGAAGATGGAGTGAAGTAACTACAACCGAACTGCATCTTAGACATTCGCTCGATTCATACACCCCTGGTTCGGTTTGGCCATCTGTCAGCCAGCCTGTTATTGATTAGAAGCACCAATATTCAGAGTTGTAATAAACCCCATGGAAGGCACTTCATACGATCGTAGTTCTTCATGATTAATTCAAATGTCTTCTACATATATCATTTATCTAACCCGTCCATTATTTGCTGAAGTTCTTCTTCCCCCATTGGGCAATGGAGGGATATAAGGCAACGGCATTCGCTTTGCCGGTCTAGTCTCTGTATTCAACGCCCTCCACATCTCCCAAATCGTTGCCCGACAAGCCGGCAACATGCTGTATTGTAGACTATACAAATTCTTACGGTTGATCGGCGGCACGAACTTGCCCGTCAACAGACAGAAGAACACTTTGGGTGACAGGTAGTGTTTACGGATGCGGTTGGCCATCTGGAAGTATTGGTTGAACATGATTCGAAACGTCAAGGGAATGGACTAGTGGACAAGTTAGCGCTGGTGCTTTGTGTATGTGAAACGAGGAACTACTGACCTTGAGGTAGATGACCGAAGTGGGTGGCGGTCCATCTGCGTTGCTCGTTTTGTCGTGCCTGTAGTCGTGGGTATCCTGAAGCTCAAATCGAATGCCACCCGGAAGTCTCCTTGGGTCTTTGATTCTTAGCATAAGTGCAAACAACGGAAAGTGATTTAAACAGGATAGCAGAGTATCGAATCCAGCCTTGAGGGAGATAATCGCCATTCTGGCAATAGCGAAGTTAAGATAGAAGACAGCGACGGTAGGTAGGAGGAAGAAGAGCAGCGTGAAGAGGATGGTCCCGACTAGCAGTTGATCCAAGTCGTAGTCGCAAGAATCGATACGATTGCGAAGAACGTTGTGCTTTTTGCCTCGGAAAAGATGGAATAGGGATTGCAGAATCGTGAGTTGCCAGTGATATATCCGCCCAGATGCAAGGTAAAATGAGTAAATATGGATCGTCAACGTGGAAAGCATGTCGGAGAACATGGCAATCGGCATACTAGCTCCAGCGAACGAGGAGAATCCTATAAACCACACCATCCGGGGCAATGCTGGCGTCAAAGTCTCGATACAACCTGCCATTGTTAGTCAAGCCATGAAGTCGATTTATGAAAATACTTACTGGACCAATAGTCGATAACCCACAGGAATAAATCTCCCAAAAAGGCGGCCAATTCACCGTTCAGCTTGAGACCAGCAGGCCAGCCCATCAGCCATGAGATGCTGCTCTGAAGTGCATCCACCGTGTAAGTCTGGAGTAAGTCGCCAATCTGGTCAGCAACCCAATCCGCATTCTCAATGATATATGACCCTAGTGCAATGCCTATGATGACATCGTTTGCGACAAGCCACAGGCTGTTGTAGAATCGGATATAATCTGGATGACTTGTTGTAACACTAGCCCAGTTGTTTTTCCGCTGTCGCAGCGTTGTGTATTGCATCGGCCAGTAGCAAAACTGTTGAAGTCGTATCTCAACTTGTTGTGCGGTGGCCGATATATCTTTCAGGGCCGCATAACCAGGCTTGACTCTGAACTCGAGCAACAAAAGCAGTATCTCTGCTACAATGCGATGCCCCATGAGAACAAGAACAAAGGCCTTGCGTATAGTAGGGAAAATATAGAGTGTAAACCATGTCCATAACTGAAGAATGACATAGTTTCGCATAGTCGATGCTGTCTCAACCACTCTCTCAGACACACTAAGACTGCGCCGTGGTCTTGATCCCAGCCGTCCTACATTCTTCTGCAGTGTCTTCTCGAGTTCCCAGGACCAGTTTATTTGGTTGATGATTTTTGGCAAAGCTTTGTCACGAGCAGAAGGCACTCGTTTAAATATTGTGTGTTGCTTGAGTTTTTCGGCCAGTTTGCGCCTCTCTTCCTTCATTTGCCGCTCTCGGGTCTCTTGTTCTCCTTCTGATGCTGTCGTGTCGCCTAATAGGGAGCCATCATGACCAAGTGCCAGAGCGATTGGATTCAATGACACATATTGCATTCCTTGAGGTTGAGGGCGATCGTAGAGGATAAGCTGTACGCTTACAGCTTTGGCGCATGTGATCTTCGGCTCTCGAGGATTCGAGTTCGTTGTTGCGCAAAACCAGGAAGGGTCTGCTGCAGTCGGGTCTGTGGTATTCGAGAGGCCAAGGACATGCATCGATCCATGGCCGCACATATCGGTAATCTGGCTGGTCGGGTGAAGCTCGCTGCGGAAAAAGGTACCGGCCTTGAGGTGGGATTCAGTGTTTCGTGCCTAGTACCAGTCAGTATATCCCTTGAGTTATCTTGCAATGTGCAAAGACTAACATCAACATCCTCAAGGATAGCGACAACGAATACATCCAGAATGGAGTTGCGCCATCCCACCACAACCCCAGGTCGATCGGACTTGCGAATGTCCGTCGGCCAGAACACTCTCATCAACCCATCATGTTCTACCATGACCAGCAACTATTTCGATCGAATTGATATTCTTAGAAAGAGCCACGCCTTCTGAGTTGTTCGCGCGCAGAAATACCCGCTCCTGTTCCTCGTGGATGCTGAGCCCATCTTGTTAGCCATTGTCAGCGGCGTTGGATGGTGTTATCGAGCGTACCAGATTCGTTTCCTTTCTGGCTAGTAGGACGGTCGGGGCGCAAATGGCGAGGAAGAGAACTGAAAGTGCAGCGAAAGCTTTTGTTGCGCGAGTCTGCGTAGAGATGATGTATTAGCTACATGCGATCTGCGTACAGGAGGGAGGGGTGTGAGGAAACGCACAACAACGCCGTTTTCCCAAGCGAAAATGGCAAGTTCATAGAGGCGAGTAACGAGATCCCAACGGGCAGTGATGTAGCCAGCGACGAAGATGCCGAGCGTGAGGACAGAAAAGGGGTGCATAGAAGCGCTATTCCTCGTGGCAGTACATGCCGTCCCCTGGTGAAAGCTTAAGATATCTAGTAGAGTCTATGCCAAGCTGTGGTAGTGGGTTTGCTGGCGGGATGAAGCGACGGTCGACCGCAGGCTTGTCGAATACGTCCTGGCAAATGCTGAATTATGCCTGATCGTTTTAACTCTAAAATTTTTATAGAAACGAGGTTCAAATCGAGCTCCAGGAAGAATTGCCAGCTCAATGCAAAGAGATTGAGTTGATTGGTTCCTCTTGCGCGTTGTTCTTTTGCTGTCAAGCAACGTCAAGTTGAGCTAAACCCCTGGTGGGCCACCCGCCATTTCAAGATCACGTGTAAGCGGTATGTTTCCGCATATCGAATAGTTTGAGAGCGATGACGATGGGGGCAAGTAGAGAGCGACATATGGCACATGAGGTGCCAAAGGTGAGATGATGCATTGAAGAGATCAATATGTAAATTACATGTGTGCTGAGTAGTGAGAATAGGAGCATGAAACGTATCTGAAGCCCATACTAGGTATATATAAGGCATGTATGCTCACCAATATTATACATTTATTCTAAAAGTCATGTTAGTATGACGAAGAGCATTCAAAAAGCAGTAGAAATGATATACTTTTTGGCCCCAAGTGTCTCAAATCATTCTCCTTGTTCTCTTCTCGAGCTTCTGCCACCAGCTTATCAACGCCTCGATCTTTCAGAGCAACCTGTAGCTGACTGTGAGTAACAGAAACCATTGAGGCTTCGACAAGGCTTACCCTGAGGCAGTTTTGGTATTCCTTGAACATGTCTGCACACTCCTTGTTGTCCTTTTCCTGCCCTCGTAGGTACTCTACATCTCGTTAGCTGCGTGCCACGGCTGGGCTCGGAGAACATACTCTCGCTGTACCATTTTAGGAAGCATGTATCATAACGCCTAAAAGAAAATGAGCTGAATGTAATATGGAATCGGTAATTTGGTGAGGAGTTACTCCTTGACCTCGTTGCATTCTGGCGATAGTGAAGCCGACATGATGAATTAACTGTAAGTGCGGTAAATGATGTAAGATGGCTGAAGCAATAAGAAATCCAATAGCATGCAGGCCCTTGCATGAAGAGAGACACCAAGCTTCCTCTAGCTGTACTCCACTAAAGTGTGCTGTGTGAGACCGCTTAAATAATAGCGTACCAAGGTAAACAATTTAACAATAGACTATACATGAAATAGTGATTTCAATATGAGGATTTAATACCACAGCTGAGTTATTTACAGCAAAGACATTGGCAATTTATTTGCAGGTCATATCCAAGTGTAACTTCCAAAGATAGGAATGGACTCTTCATGACAAGCATAAGCTGCCATTGGCTAAAGCTCATCCCCCGCCGAACAGAGACCCCCACAAAAACGTCCAAGCTCACCCTCGACCTGTCGCGTCTGAACGCGACTCAAACAGAACACTCGACTTCTCTTTGTAGAGTGCGACAACATAATATCGAGTCACTCTTTTATAAACCTCCACCAATAATCGCAAACCTTCTGACCAAAAGCTTGAATCTTCGAATATGGCGCCTTCTGATGAGGAAATCGAACAAGCCCTCCTGGATGCAACTTACCAAGTCTACCAAGCTTTCCCAGACGAAACCACAGTGAACAAGGTCCGCAAACAGACTGAAGAAAATCTCAGTCTTGAGGATGGCTTTTTATCAAGTGGAGACTGGAAGAAAAAGAGTAAAGAGCTCGTAAAAGAGAGAGCAGTAAGTTTTACTCGTAACCGTTATTCAATCTTGGAAACTTACACAATATCTAGGAGAAGCTTGGAGAAGGATGGGTTCCTGACAACAAGAAAGATGATGGCTCTGATGAGGAAGAAGAGAAAAGCGCTGGAGTGAAGCGCTCTTCTCCGGATACTGAATCACCTCAACCAAAGTCCAAACGCCAGAAGCGAGCGTCCAAGTCAGAGACGAAGACAAAGGCAAAACCAAAGCCCAAGAAAGCCGCCAAGAAAGTGGAATCTGATGACGAATCGGATCGCAGTGAGTCTAGTGAGCTCAGCGAGTTAAGTGAAGTGAGCGAAGTAAGTGAGATGAGTGAGGAAGAGGAGCCTCAGAAAAAGCGAAAACGAGCTGCGCCAAAGAAAGCTGCACCAAAGAAAGCTGCGCCCAAGAAAGTTACACAAAAACGTAAATCCAAGACAGTTCATTCCGACGCGGAGGACGAGGAAGTTACTCTCGACTCCGATGCTAAGAAATCTGCGGAGAAGGATGACAAGGCTGAAAATGAAGAGCCTGCCGGTGAAAAGGAAACCACTCCTTCAAAAGCACAAAATTCAGACGACGAGGAAAAGCCGGCTGAGAAGGAAGATGAGAACAAACCAGCGGTCGACGAGGAAGAAGAATACTCAGATGTTATCGACGAACCTGTGAAGCCCAAACGCAAGAAGAAGGAGAAGAAAGAAGGGGGAAGCAAGCCAGCAAAGGCCCCCAAGGCCGTGGTCAAGAAGAGCACTACCTCCGACGACCCCAACACCGAAGAGATCAAGAGATTGCAAGGATATCTCACAAAATGTGGTGTCCGGAAGCTTTGGCACAATGAGTTGAAACAGTACGGCGACGACGCCAAGGCTAAAATCCGACACCTTAAGAAGATGCTCACCGACGTGGGAATGGACGGTCGTTTCTCGGAGGCTAGAGCTCGTGAGATTAAGGAGAGGCGGGAACTACTTGCCGAGGTCGAGTCTGCGCAGGAAATGAGTGCCCTTTGGGGTGTGGAGGGACGCGGCCGTGCAAGCCGAAGTAAGAGCAAGAGCAAGACTGCCAAGGTTGCTGAAAGCGAAGCTAGTGATGTCGAGAACAACGACGGTGATGGCAAAGATGACGAGGATGACGAAGAGGAGACATATGCCGCGAGACGCAAGAGAGCGAGAGCGGATTTGGCGTTTTTGGGTGATGAAAGCGATTCCGACTAAAGGTTGCATACTGGATTTTACGCTCATGGCATTGATTCCATCTGGACAAGGGTGGGTAGCATGTAATTAAGGACGACGGGATGTATCATGATGAGCTTTGTACAACACAGGGTCTGGTGTGCAGCAATGGTTTTACGTTGCTTTTTTTAAATTTGCCTTACAATAGCTAGGCTTTAAGAAATAGCCTCTATCCAATTGATAATTCTTTTCCTTTAGATCAATATCTAATTTAGTCGGCCCACGCCTTGTACACGATCCTAGCACCGTATATGTCGCCCTTCTTAAGCAGGACCTGGTTCTTCCACTCGGGCACATTGGCCGCGTTGACATAGCGAGCAGGTTCACAGCAGAAACCTGCGCGGGCTTTACGGGCTGGCAGACCGTTGACGGCTGGCACATTGATCCCGGCGCCGGTGTAGATCTGGAAAGTTGGCTCGGTGCTGTGGACTTCGAGGTTGATGCCGGAGCCAGCGTGGTGGGCCTTGACGTTGAGCTTGAGGGGCTGGCTTCGGGTGTCGAGGGGCACGGAGGAGGCATCCTTGTTGAGAACGAAGCAGTGGTCGATGTTAGGCTCCTCGGGACCGAGGGTGAAGGTCTTGTTGGCGGTGACGCCAGGGAAGGGCTCGATTCTGCCCGTGGGGATGAGGTCGTCGCCGACGGCGAGGTAGTCGGCTGTGGGGAGGGTCATCTCTGTATCGGCGATGGTCTCCTTTCCGCCGGGGTTGAAGTAAGAGTGGTTGGTCATGTTGATGACGGTCTCGTCAGCGCCATCGACGAGCTTGGCCTCATACTCCATGGCGAGAACAGTAGCTTCCTTGCCATCGACCTTCTGCGTACCCGTTGTGTAAGTGACGGTAACCTCAACGGTACCAGGGTATCCCTCCTCGCCATCCTTGCTGGTGAGCGTAAAGGCAACGCTCTCGCCGCCCTCAAGACCGTCTACACCGGGAACCTCACGAGTGCCAACAGGCTTGGGGCCGTCCCAGACGCGGCTGCTCCAGCCAACCTTGCCGCCGTGGAGGTGGTTCTGTCCGTCGTTGGCGGCGAGAGTGACCTCCTTGCCATTGAGGCTGTCGATGCGAGCGCCCTTGATGCGGTTGGCGACTCGACCAACGGTTACGCCAAAGTAAGGATAGTTGTACTTCTCGTAGTCTTCCTGCGTGGGGAAACCCTGGACGATGTTGACGCCGTTGACGACGAGGGACTGGATAATGGCGCCGAGGGGCAGGAAAGAGATGGGAGCGTCGGCCATGATGATGATCTCACTTTATGCGGGGTGAATAAGCTGATGGAGGTTTGGTATGAGGGGTTGTTGAGTGGTATTTATGATGGTATTATTGATAGAGTCAAGAATGACTGAGAAGAGCAGATAAGTAAGAAAATAGAATCGAACTGATCTGAGACAAGATGCGGCAAATGTTATCTACTTGTTCTCTCTGCAACACCATACATATGCGCCCATGGGGCTAAATGCGCAAGCTGAGGGGCCCCATCATGACACTGCGTCGAGTTGATTTCAGGCTAAACTGCCAATGGGGTCATGAGCCGTCGAGTTTTGCCGTTAATCTTTTTTATTATGGGCAAATATTATGGAACAAATACCCACGACATTGTATATGGAACTCTCCAGGGGGCAATTGTCCCCCCCTCCCCTCCCCCCCCATG
>ONZP01000188.1:0-39481 GCA_900312805.1 Fusarium torulosum
CCTTCGGCGTGGGCGATGATCCATTCCACAGACAAAAAGGCTCTAATGATAGGTTGGATGGTTGAGATTGATTGACAAGGGCGGGCCTTGCTAAAACAATTACCCGGCCTTTCCTTTGCTTTCTTCTTTCCCGTCGTCGGCGGGCTCTGCTGCCTGGGCTGTGGGTGGATGAATAAGACTGAGTAATAGTAAATATTACAAAGAGAAATAAAGTGAATATGAGTAAAAAAGAGGGTCGAGGCCTGACGATGGAGTTGTTTGTAATTGTTGAATATGAAGCCTTTACTCTTTTCAGCTTGAGGGAACAAACCCCAAAAGATGGATAGAAAAGGTAACTTCCTTAGAAAGAAGAAACAAATACAAATATGAGAGCAGCCTTGTATGCCAACAAAAAGACATCCCATTGCTTTCGAATCCCTGACTCTCCAAGTTGCGGTGAAAGCAACCACTTGAACATTGAATCGACAGTCGTCGGGTCCCCTCCAACCTCCAACCGGGGTCTTCCTGGTAAGCCCAAAGCTGCTGGTATTGGTACCGGTACCTTGTGCCCCAAAGGGGCAGGGCCTCAATTCTTTCCATATCAAGCGCAGCCAGCAATCAGCAATCGACAATCAGCAATCAGCAAACCAGCAACGACGCAAGACATGGAGGAAAACTCCGGGGTTCAGACCCGGGCCCGTGCCTTTGATTGAATACCATGGTGACGGTCATGATAGTGGAACTCGAGGCGTGCTCTGACTCTTGAATGGCTTGTGCTCTGGGCCTTTGGGCTTTTAGACCTTGGAAAAGGCCACAGGGTCTGGTGCATCTCTCGGCGTCGAAGCAAGGCCGCTCCATTGCTGTCAACCTCTCTGCCATGGGGGGCCCGTTCATCTAGGCGGTGCAGTGCAGCTGCAAGCTTCACGATACTTTGACCAAGAAATTACTGAATACAAGTTCCGAATACGCGGGCAATGTGCACCCTTTCCTTTCCTTTCCTTTCATTTCATTTCATTTCATCTCATGTCCCAACGGCTCATCGCCAACTCACCTCAACTCTACTGAATTGAAAGCCATCTCACGCGCGCTAGCCCTCATGGCAAGGGCTCCAAGTCTTGAACTTTTAGATGTGCCGAGGCCAAGCTATTAGAAATGCCGGCTAAAGAACGCCATGGGTTAAACGGTGCTGCATCCAACTCGTCTCTCCCTTGTCCTTGGTTGTCTCGTGCATGCTTCTGTGTTGACGTTTTTTTGTATCTTCAAGATACGATAGGTACTGTACATTGGATTAACAAGTCGGTAAGAGAGAGAGATCAATGTGCGGATACACGGTTCACCAACTGACATGGATGATTGATAAGACAGGGCATCGACCGGTGAGCTGTGAAGGTTGTCAAACAACCTATCTCTACCAGTCGCAGCCCAACTCCGGCTTCAGCTTCCAACAATCTGTAGTATGGCCAGCCCATGCATGGTAACTGATAATATCTCAAGAGCCTTGTCCTGGTCATCACAATGCCATCACCAACGCGCGCAGTCGCAAGCCGCTATCGGCTCCTTACCTCGTCCCTATCAAGCGGTGTCTATTCCATTGGTTCTAGTAAAACGTGCACCGTACACATGACGCTATTGTACATACAACTTGCCCGCAGCCTTCATGTAGACTAGTAGACTACATTTTGTGTGTGTGTGGTGTGTGTGGTGTGTGCGCTGTACATACAGCACCAAGCAACAAGCACGTTTTTTAAGTTAGCTTCTTGAGTTAGCACAACAAAAAGAGTCGGCTCCGAGATGGAGACGAGAGAATTGGTGTGTGGTGTGATGAAAGAGGCGTTTTTATCTCGACTTGACTCTTCTCTTCTTACTACACACTAGTCATTTATTTCCAACTGCCGCTCCGACAACAACTAGTAGAAAGACTATTCAAAGGAGGAAAGGAAAAAGAGAAAAGGAAAACTATGAAAATCACACGGCGACGCCGTCATGTGGTTTCTTGCTACAATCTGCACGTAACGAGTAATGGTCCTCTCTACATGCTCGATGCTATGGACGGATAACTCGGGTTCGATTTATGTGTATCGACTCCTTGGCGATCTTGATGCGTTCCCAAACTTGACTCGCAGTAGAGTAGCTGGGCTCAAACTCCGGTTGACCGTTTGGTATTCACAACAACAAAAAAGGCATGGAAACCCCCCTTTTACATGACTTTGAATGACATCCCGCCAAGGTCTTATCACCATGCCAGCGATCAAACCATATGCCTGACATTACTAAAGGTACGCGACGCGAGACACCTGAAATTCGCTTATTCTTAGTCCCCAGTCACTGTATTTTCTCGATCAGAGAGGGTCCATTACAGGCTGTGTTCAATCCCTGATCCTTTTCTTTATTAATGGTCCCCCGATATCCGTACCATGAGGTACCATTGCCATGTCGTTGGGCTCGATCGATTTAAATGTCGTTGCTCTTGAGCCGCCAAACGGGGGAGAAGGTTCCGAGTCTTTTGTCACGGCTTGTAGTTCATGACCAAGTACTAATCCAATCGTATATCTTCTGAACTCTTCTCGGCTCAAAGGCTCAGGCTCGGTTCAAGGATCCAGACTGTAGAGTCATCAACATTAGTTACAGACTTGCAGTAGCTAGTGTTTTGTCTGAGGGCCTCGGGCCTAACGGCCGCTTGCACGTAATAGAAGTTGGGGCAGAAATTCCATTGGATCTTCTTTGTCTCGTGGGGTTACATTGTTATTTTACCTTCGCGTCATGTCCCGCCACAGAAAAAAGATAATGCCCCGCGATGATAATAAACTCAGCCTCGAGGCTCTGTTCCCCTCAATTGGTGATCTACAGGCACGTACTACGGACGGTTAACGGCCATGCTAATGTGTCGTGGCAAATGAGTCACTTTTTTGCTTTTTGCTTTTTGTTTTTGTTTTTGCTTTTGCTTTTGCTTCTGCTCTTTCTTGGCGCTATCCTCGACAAAACTTCAGAAGCTGGAGGGTTCATACACTCCAAGTTCCAGTACTCAAGGGCTGTAATCGCAATCCGATGTCGCTGCGGCAGGTACTTGAGGTTCTGGGCTAGGCGATCCTTCATCCCGTAAGCGGGCCACTGCAACCACAATATCTGTTATTTTCCGCAGAGCTGGTCAAGATCATTCAACTAAATGTACAAATACAGTAAAATTACTGGCTCATCCAATTGCCTTCTTGTCGGTGACGAGGGATCTCTGCCCGGGTCCCGGCTGCTCGCGCGGTTATCTTTGTAGATCACTTCGTGAACAGCCTTGACTTGTCAAGTTCAAAGCTCAAGGCTCAAGGCTCGAGGTATGATGATGATCAAGATACATGGGTGACGCTCAATTCTCTTAAACGTCTTAGTTGCCCAACGACACGAATATCCCATTTAGGTAATCCGCATATTTTAGACTTGTTATCAGTCTCATTTCAGCTTCCTGCTCAGTGGCTGCAGCTGCGTGCTGTCTATCTTCCTGTGGCTAGTAAAATGGCTACAGATCTGTCTCGTCTGTGCGGCGTAATTATACAAGGTGCATATGCTAGTCTGAGAAGCACAGCGGCTATATACGTAAGTTGTAAGATTACTATGGTTGAGGGCGTGTATAGGCAGAAAAGCCAGGGTCTTTGATGTCAGTGACCAATCGCCATAGTCTAAAAACAAAGGTATTCTCAGCTTAGGAATTACCTCAACTCCAAAGCTCTTGATGAACCACCGTATTTTGAGCGCGCGTGAAGCGGCCGCATGAGCTTTCCCATCCTTGCTCTTGTTACAGGTCACAAAAAGGATGTGATGTGACTTTGCAGGACCCCAGACCCCCTGCTACAATCCTCCGACTGCTTGGAAACCCAAGATTGGCATTCGGATCATCCTTGGGGATGTGATTAAGAATTCCCCCACTTACCCGAAGGTTGCAGACTGAGGCTGAGGCTGAGGCAGAGGCAGACCGGTTCACGTCAAGAGACCTAGATAGAGAGTAAATGTGGATGCTGATCTTTAATGGTAGAGAGATTCGCTGGCAATTGTTATCGTTTGCCCTTGTGATCAGAATATTCAAGTCACGAGATGGGGGGGGTTCCATAGTACATTAGTACAGTGCAGCACAACATAACACAGCACATGTTCGCTTATGTACTCTCTGTCACCTTTTATGACATACATTTGTCAGTCTTTTGACTAGTCATGGGCGGGCCGTCCCTTGACCGTCTCACTGAAATGAGCAGCTGACATGGCAGTTGATTGCCAGCAAAGTCCTCATGTCAACTTGACATATTCCATGTTTAAAGCACATGCTAATTTGACTGCTTGGGCTGACCTCCTTTACCGTTGTTCCATGTTAACCACCATCTCACTCATCGGGCTCATCCTTCGTCTAAGACTAGGGGCATTTGACATTTGCATTGCATGCTGCTGCTGCTGCTGGCAGGCCTCAGATCTCTTTATGCGTTGCCCGTAACGCTTATCCTTGTTGAGCTTAGCACCAACGTCGCCCTTTTTTTGCTTTTTTCAGGGTCCAATATGAGATAGAGTGGTGTGACTTGTGCATATCCCACCGTGAGGCTAACTGTCAATCCCATCAATAATTCCGATGATCTATTGTATGGAAATACGCATTATCCACCGACTTGCAACGACTTGGCCCTGATCCACAACCACGATCACGATCACGACCACCAAATGACAAACAGCATCAATCAATCACGGTAGCTGCACCGGGCGCACAACACCTCAACCCCTCACACAAGCTTCCACAAATCAGCTGGCAGTCTTGCTCGCCTCCTCTTGATCGGCATGTACTGTGATTGGCGTCGATCAGCGCTGCCTGAGACTCCGGGACGCTGTCAGACGTGGTCACGGGGCCCGAGATTAAAGCCTCGGGCTGTAGGGTTGCTGAGTGAACCCCATACGCGTGGAGACATTCCATGATGATCTTTGCCTTGTCCGCAAAGGCCTCGATGGTTCTACCGTCGACGACGATGTGGGCAGAGGCGACAGATTTGCGTTGGTCTAACCGCCAGATGTGCAGCTCGTGCACTGATTTGACTCCGGGGATCTACGTGCTCGTCAGTCTGGCCCACAGAGCGGATATCTCGAGAATACCACTACTTTTTCCATGTCATGCTTGATATCCTCTAGGCTGATGCCTTTCGGTGCAGTTTGCAATAGAATGGTGCCGCTGTTCTTGACCAATGGAATGGCTGACAGAAGAATCATGATGGAGATAAAGACTCCGACTGCGGGATCGGCATAGTATCGACCTTCTCCTTTGGCCTTCCAGACGATAACCGCTGCGATTATGACGCCAATGTTGTTAATGGCGTCTCCTAGAACGTGAATGAAGACGCCCATCATGCCTAAATCTCGTCCTGGAGATTTAGCAGCTACAGTCCTGTGTCTGTGCTCATGGTGCCTACTTGTCATCTGTTGCGTTGTAGTTAACAACAGCAACTCCACAAATGTTTAGAATACAATACTTACAGACGTCAAACGGGTCTCGTCTTCACTAGTTGTGTCGTTGGTTGCAGGCTCAGTCACTTCTTGGTCTTGCATTCCATCGGTATGGCCGTGTTCTCCATGTCCATTATAGCCATGCCCGTGGTCGTGCTCTAAAGTCATAAGTCAGTGAATCAACCCAGATATCCGAGCTGTAGTTGATTTTCTTTTACCGTGAAGGAAAGACATGATGAGAACGTTGAGACCTAGACCAACACTGCCGACTATCAGGATCAATAAAGGGTTTTGTATGCCTAATAATATTAGTGTTAGCTGATAATATTGGCACATCCATGTCGAGAACTCACGAGTGATGTGCACAAATCGTTCGATGGTCTGCACAAGAATACTAACACCCAGCGCTAGGAGAAACACGCCATTGAAGAAGGCGCCTAATATCGTTGCTCTCTGCCAGCCGTACGTGTATGATTGTGGTGCTGGTTCGACACGATCTTGCACCTATCTTGGTTACTTATATAGGCACTTGAGCCATAACATCAAGGCAACTTACCATGAGGGCAATTAGGGCCACAACGATTCCTATTAGGTCGCTGAGCTGGTATGGTTAGTTGTGAATCGAAGTTCTAGTGTATCGGGAAGTGCACGTAGTGGAAGGCATCGGCAATTAATGCAATAGAATGTGTATAGAAGCCGACTATCAGATGTGTTAATAGGTAGGCATAAGGTAAAGATTGATTGAGTCGACTAACCCGCTAACTCAGCGGCAAAGAATGAGAACTATATGCATATTGTAGCTATCAGCCGCTGTTTTCTCGAGATTTTCATAGTTGTGTTTGAGGGTTGGTTGTCGTAAATGTATTCGATATTGGCAAATTCGATACGCGCAACTTGTCAACTTGGGATGTCCGAGTATGAGGTCTAGAGCATAAAAGATAGGATTAATCGCCAATTTATACTCCGGATGGTCTCCTGGATCACTGATGGTCTGCTCCTGTAAAGACTGAATATGCGAAATCTCGTGAGCAAGCCAAACTCATCGGCTCGCAGTCACAAACAACGGCGACTTGCCGTTAATGGCCAAACACGCGAGGAGTTGAGTGAAATTGCAACAGATACAATTGTTTAATATCAACATCCGCGGGATGTTAATCACAGAAGCGAAAACAAGGGCGAGGAGAGGTTATAAGGCAGTTTATCAAGGTTGGTTCATGTCACTACCCGTCATCGGGGTCTGGGGACGATGATTGGGGTAGCATCAATTTGCCGAGCCGATAATGGGTTACAAGAATGACTTTATCTCTGTTTATGGTTGTACGGTACGGCTTTGTGGTAGAGCACAGTGATGCGGTTGTTTTGATCGAGTGTTTGAGGTGTTGGTGTTCAGGGAGTGAGAGGAGATCTTGAGCAAGCCGTAATATGCAACCAGACACAATTACCTGTTCAGAGCAAGATATAACCTCACCAAACCTGGAGTCGGTTCAAGTTGCTCAGGTACGTTTGCCTAGATGCTGTTCCCATAGAAGCAAAGCTGTTGTTTGGTCGACGTTGTGCAGGGTAAGCAACTCTGTTTCAGTCAAACTTATGCCATTTAACCAAGTTACATATAGCAAGTATTCGAACTGTCAAACATATCTAGTATAGATTAAATTATGCCAAGCTATCTTATTGTCGTTGCTGATGGGATCGCTTGATTCATGTAAGTGTATCATGAATTCCAAAATATTACCTGAAACTTAACATATTCGGAGTCTTCGAAATGAACGAAGTTGACCAAGTACAATTCGCACCAACGTTACAAAACTAAATCAACAGACGACCAATATTTAGTCTCCCGTCATAGCACATGCTGGTTCAACTGATTATATCTTATAGAGGACTAAGTTCTTCTAGTACACTCATGTGAGAAAAAGAATCTTGAACTACTCATCAATCATAAATGCTTTCACCAAAACAAGCACTCCCAAGTCTCGCCATCCAAGGTAATTTATACGAACATTATACCACCATCAATCGGCCTACATAGCCATTTCATCACGTTATCCTATATGATACACAAAAAACATCATCGCCCAGTCAAACTCGACCCACCATCATACTGCACACTACCCCTTCGCAGGAACGACATGGGACTATTAAGTCGCTTCGTAGGCACCCCATCATTCCCTCCCAGAACGCCAGGCGGCAGTCCCAACGTCGGGATGCTAGCTTCAGGCACAGCCTCCAGCGGCGTTGGCACAGGCGCTGTTGCAGGCGTGCCCTGTACTTTCTGGCCTTTCTCCAGGGCTTCCCTGTAGAACTCCTCCAGTGCTGCTTTGTCTTTGCAGAATTCGTCGATCTCGGCGTTGAGCTGATCTGGATCTGGAGTTGTCGAAGACAAGGGTCTAGTGTGTTGGTCGACGGGTTTTAGTGCTGGGGAGTGGTAGTAATGTGTTGGTTTAATGAGCGGCGATGCGAGATTTGCTGCCTCAGTCATTCCAAAGGTTGAGTAGGGGCCGTAGGATGACATGCGCCCACCGCGTTCGCCCAGAGCTGTTGAATCAGATGAACGATTCTCCTTGTCACGGGGATTCGCAGATCGGCTACTATACAGACGGTTTGCCAGGATCAAAAAGTCGCCCTCGTCGGTGATCTCGGCCAAAAGAGACCCGCTGCGATGAATGTACTGGGTGTATTTGTAGTCTGGCTTGCCCCAGGAGTAGCTCACATCGACGTTGCTTGGAAAGTTGGATGACGCCTCAACATCTAAGACAAACTCAAACTTCTTGAGAATGGCCGTCTGATAGAAATGCTTGTTTGGAGATGTCGTTGGGCCCAAGGAGTTAGGGTCCATATACGTTTCAGGCCTCTGATCAGGAGGACGAGCTGCCAACTTAATACGATATGGCCTCCTAAACGGATTTGTCTCAGTGATGGTACAAGCCTCCTTGATGGGTACTTCAACGAGGCGTAGACCATACTGACTGGCCTCGCGAGCCCAGCTCTCAACTGCGTCTTCCACCAACTTTGTTGTCACATTCATCCAGTCGATACGTATATGGTAACAACTGTCGGGGTTGTGAAGTCGGTCATAATGCAAGTCGATCCTCTCCGGTCTGTATGATCGTTTGCGGTGATCAACATCGTACTTGATGACTTTGCTTAGCACAACTCTCGAGCGTTTCACAGCATGAGAGAGCGATATGGTTGGTGTTGTAGAGGTTGACGCAGGAGAGCCACTTTCATCCACAGAACGAGACGACATCAAAGCCCGAGGCGAATCTCGACTGGATGGCTCAAGGATTGGAGTTGGTGGTACTGCAACTCGTCGGGAGTTGAACCATCCTACATGAGGTTTGGCAAACTCAGGGGCAATTTGATAGTAGTAGTTGCCATCGCGGAACTGATGCCTCTTTTCAACGTGAACAAACAGGCCCTTTTCTTTTGGATTTGAAGACTTCGAATCCTCATGCATCATCAAAGCGTTGCCCAGTGCCTCGGCGTCTTCTCGAGTGTCGAGATCCTCAAAGTTGTCTAGCAGCCAAGTCACCATATCAGATCCGATGAAAGAGGCAGAGTAGAGGCGAAGATGCCACCGCCGGTTTTGCAATCTAACACCTCCATTCTCTACGGGCTGCTGCATGGCATCAGCCAACGTAGCCAGATTTAGGTTGGACTTCTTGAAGCGCTCCTTGGCCGACACAAGTCCCTTTCGGGGCACACCCTCAGGACCTTCTGTGAGAGGAAGTGTTTCGACCTCGGCAGCAATAACTACCGAGGGATCATCGGTTTTGTATACAATATCCAGAGGGTTAGGGTCTCGTCGTCGCTTCTGCTGACTAACTGCATGGAACCTTCGCTCGGACGGAGGAATGTAGCGATACTTCTGCCAAGATTGGGCAAGACGCTTGATGCCCTCGATTCGAACCTCCTCGGCATGATCTCCCGATTGTGTTCTTGAAACTGGGACATCTTTCCGAAGTACTGGGATAAGGACAAACCTTGCACGCCAGAAGCGAAGGCTATCCATCATCTCATCGTGATGCCCGGCGATGTATGAATCAATCATGTTCCAATTGCGCTCAGGGCGAGGGGCGAGGAGATCGATCTCTCGTGCTTCGTAGGTATCATCCAGTAGAGTGCGAATGGCAGGCTTGTAAATTGGCGAGAAGCCTAGAGAGGTGAAAGAGGTATCTGTTGGCTTTCGCATGAATATGTTCACCTCTACTTCTGTGCCATTGACACACGAGAGCTGGTGAATGCTGTTGCCAACAGACATGAAGATGCTAGTGCCATCCTCCAAGGGCTGATTCCTCGAGAAGATGTCACCAATCTTCATGGAACTCTGTCCAAAAGCGCGGGCTACCCATGGGCCTACCACTACCTGAAAGCCTTGCGTGAATCTCAAACTAATCAACTCCTGAATGAACTCCTGGCGGGATTTGGGCTCGTCAACTATGTCATCATCTGCGTCTTGTTCAACGGTATACGGATGACGTTGGTATTCGGTATCAAACTGCGGCTTCGAGGGGAAGTATTCGGTCGTCAATGGTACAGAAGCAGGGCAGCAAAGAGCCTTCCATTTCTGCACCTTCATCTGTCCAATTTGAGGGTAGACGTGTTGCCATCTACTATACAAGATACTGTCGTCGATTGCAAGGCTCTCTGGGTTTGATGGATTCAACAGTGTCAACCAAGGAGTAATGGCAGTGGTAGGCGACAGAGTTGTAGGGAGGTCTTGGACATCACCGGCCAATGCACCTGCGCGGAGCTTGTTGGTATAGAGTTTTTGGGCATCATCAGCTCGAAGAACGTCCGAGTATCTCTGATCTCGATCGTCATCCTGCTTTTGCTGCCGATTGCTAAACGACGAAACAATTGCCGATGAAGCTGTCCTCAGCTGCATTGCGGCCACATCAAGCCCAGAATTATTCCTCTTGAGAATAGGAATGCTGGGTGTCATGGGCACTCCTTCAATGATAGTGTCAGGGGCTTCTAGTCGATACTTATGTACAGAAAGTTGCGATGGATGACTGGAGATCGTCTGAGGGGAGCTTGGGCGTAGTTCTGGACGAATTCGAGGTGTTGACGGTTGTTTTACTTCACTAGAGGTAACACCAGAGGCGTTGACTGTCTCGGCTTTGATCTCTGCAATTACTGCCTTTGGAGCAGCGATACCGAATCCTCGCTGACCTAGGCTAATCTGCCTCATTAATTTGGGTTGTTTCGCTGTTGGTTTAGGAGGCTTTGGCGCTGGTTCTATGCTCTTATTGAGGCTCGTGGGGGATGGTTTGTCAGTGTCCATAATGTTCATTGAAAGCTTCCTCGCCGAAGGACCAAGAATCGGTGCTTTTTTCTCCGGGAGAGAAGTTCCATAAAGACCAGAATCCTCTGCCAGTTGCCTTCGTGTGATCTCATCAAGTTCCTTTGCATATCGTGATGAGTGATGTCGACTTCGACCACTGGAAATCTTGGCTCTATGATCGTCAAACTCTTGAAGTTGTTTCCACAGCGACTTTTCGCCAGGTCGTGCCAGCCTGTCCGGAACAAATCTCTGAAAACCATGAATATGATCATAAAGCCCATCTGGCGGACGTCTAACAGGAATGTAGACAGTGTCATTGATGCCGGTATTACGATATTTTTGTGAAGACGGTGGTTCCGTGATGTTAGCAGGGAAATGCGTGTCGACCTGCAAAGGTGTCGTTTCGATCTCGTTCGTCTCAAGAACACTTCTCATCTGCAAGGCATACATGCGACATCGGATGTTAAACTCGTCTTCGTCGTCTTGCACAACTTTGTTGGACACAGACAGAGCAATACCCTCATACGACAAGGCTTCGTCGGAGGCACCGGTCCAGAATGAGACATGTAGCCATTGCGGCAGCGCAAAGCACCACTGTTCGTTTGATGCCATGGATATGAGGGGATCTGTACGACGAGAGAGACTCGTCCCTTTTGAAGGTGAGAAGGATTCCCCGAGTGATTGGTAGCTACCAATCACTGGAGTAGGGTGGTTAGGTGTGCTATCCCGACTATGGAACGACCTCGAGAAGCTGGAGCGATGGCCATGGCCTCGGTCATCGGAGGAGTATTGAGGATTGCGATATTTGAAAAGAGGCACCGAATGCAAGGGCATCTTGGGCATGCATATCAGATCAATGCCAATACCATTTCCAACTAAGGCCTCCGTTGTCCGCCTTAGTGTCTCGTAATCTACCTCAAAGACACCAGAGCCAGGACTGATAACGGCAATTGAGATTCCAGTCCTTGTAAGATCTCTGTCGATATGATCATGGGCAAACTGGGACGAGGCTAGGTTGATCGCCTCTAGTACATTGCCGTACATGGCATAGGTTGATTCCGCCTTGACACGGGTTGAAGGGGTATCTTTGGGAATGGAATCTGGACCATCGATTGCTGCTTGAGCATTGAGCTTGTGGTGATACAAACTAATATCCCGACGGAAGAAGTTGAACTCAACCTTCAACTGATGCAGGATCTTGGTCCACTCTCCGCTAGCCATCTCGCTGACCACAACTCGATAGAAGTCTTTGTACGGTCGACGTGGCCCAGATGGTTGTATACCTGTGTAGTAGTCACCCGAAAGGTTGTCAAACTCAGCGGTTAAACCAGTATCATATTCCACACGCGCGAAAAGAACAATGCTAACAAGGTGTTTAGCCTTGAGCATAGCCCATCTCTTGAACAGCGCAGGAAGGAACCCGTTGACGACTTTGTTAAACATGATCTCGCCTGAGCTTTCTGCGTCAAACTCCCACATCTCCTTGGCCATCTGGATAAAAAGCACATATCTAGCTGATTCGCTTCGGAAGATGGGTCTAGTATCGCGAGTGAAGAAGGCAGAGTGCGTTTTGTTGCCATCGACGTATATTGCTGTGACTTGCGCTTTGATTGTGCCCATGAACAAAACCGATTGACCTTTGTAGACGGTTCTCCCTGTCAACTCTCCGACAGTCATTCTCCAAATGTCTGACCTGGACAAATATTGATCTTTGAAAGACAGTTCTACGTGCGAGGCTTCTGTGGCTGGGTTTTTCGCATCCACCTTTATACTATTAGCACCCTGGATTCATACGAGCAGAGGTTCCTTACCATTGTCAAAAGGACCTGAGAGCCCTTCTTCATTCCAAACGCATCTGCTATATGCTTCAGGACATAGACCTCAACATCGGGATTCCGCGTCTTCGTCTCTTGCGGCATATCTTTTGCAACAAAGAAGTACTTGAAGCATGCGCTGTCTCCATTTTGTGTTCCTGATGTTCCTTTCGAGCCATAATTCTGATCCTGATTCTGCTTGCTGCTCGCGCCATGGCCAGCCGATATCTTTCGCAAGTCATCCTTGACAGTCGTTATGCACATCAACGTTCCAGGCTTTATATCAGCACCCACGACATCGAAGTTGAGCAGCACCTCGTCTCTGGCGTAGCCCTCGTTGACCGTCACAGTGCATCGGCGTTCTATTCTTGTTCGCTTCGTCTCCTCCTTGATAGTAGAATGAGTCGATACGCTCGCAGGCGACACTGGAACTTCGGTTTGGGTTCGATCTAAGCTAGACCTGCTAAACTGTCGCCAGTGCGGTGGTCCCTTGCGCGGGACCGGGTTCTTGGAGCTACCATTTCGCGACATGAGATCGGGCTGCTCGCTCGCTATACGGGAAGATTCGGCAATGCGCGATGCGATACTGTAGCTCGCATGTTGATATAAGTATGGATTGACTCGATTGACGAAGCCGATCGCGGCAGCTGATGGAGAATAGCTCGTCGCAATGACTATCGTTAGTAGTTGGGAACATGAGGTCGACAGTCGCGGCAGAATTCTCACCGCCTTCCAGTCACGGAAGCTTGTTTCTGAAAGCCAAGCAGCTTCATCAATTCCTTGTACGGCCTAAAACGCTAGTCTACGATGGTTTGGATGATTAGGAGCGAGGATACGAAGTGAGTATTGATTGTAACCCAAGGACATTTGGGCTCGTTTGTTAACGCCTTCGAAGATGCTATTCAACAACGCCAACCACAGCCCATCTGGATGTGACGGAATCGCTCCACTTACAGAACTAGAGTACTTATACGATTACCACCAACAGAAACATTTATAGGGCGAATGCCCTTCTTCTGGAGGTGCCCTTAGTCCAAAAGGAACCTCTTTTCTAGTTATTTGGAAGTTCGGATCAATTTCGCAACTATGTCTTCGATATAAAAGCCCCGTCTTCATTAGTGTAAGCCCAATTATCTCTGACTTTATAAGCGTCAGCTCGATCGAAGTATTCAAGTTTTGATAACGTCGCACAAACACAATGTGACCAACAACGGGATCTCAAAATGTTGCAAGTGAATCAAGGACGAGATGGGAGTCACGCCGCGCTATATCACCTTGTTGTCTACCTGATCAGTGCTCTGCTATGCTATGCATGCCGGCCTTTTTTATGCCGCCAGCTTTCCTCTACGCCAAAGAACATCAAGAACACGCAACAGTAAGTATCCTTGGAGCCTCTTATTTCTTTTGATTAATTGAAGCTGTATCAAGGACAAGGCCGGCCACGGTACATGTGGCTTGAAACGCTCTCCTGGCCTGCATCCGTTCTCTCAAACAATGCAGAGACGAGTGTCCCAAGGGTGGTGAACTGTGTGACTAGGCGGTACAATAAAACTTTGTTGCATGCCAAGTAGATGTTTCATTAGTGATACTAGGGGCATAGTTACAATTGCTATTTAATATCAACATTTACTACAGTACGAACCTATCAGACAGGATGCGGCTCTGTGGCCATTGGATGCTTGGCCACAAGTGTACGGCGACACTTTAGGCAACTCCACTGCATGCAAGGTACATGCATCTACCAATGTAAGACACTCCGCCCACTAACTGAGTACCTACCTAGTTTAAACTTTCAAAGTTTATCTGGACGTCAAATCTTCAATATCTGATAGTTACAGATTTATAACAATTAGAACAGACAGAAAAACCGAGGCTTTAACCTAAGCCTCAGTCTGAAAGTAATCCAACCCAACATAGATGCTAAGAGGTATACGGGTGTGTTTTACATTGGAGAGTGAACCCTAAGATCCCACAGCTCAATAACTTTCAGCCAGACAGTGACCATACTTCCTGGTATTTTCGGTGTGCTTTCGAACTTGAGGCTATGTTCCTCCCAGTACAACTCTGCTGCTCTTTTGATGGCCGGTGTTGCGAGTAGCCCTGGTATCGATAGGGCTTCTTGGAAGCAAAAATGGTGTATGCAGATATAATGGTATATGTCGGACTTGAGAAAGGCCACAAAGGTATAAGAAGTCGAAATCAAAATAGAATGGTTATTTCACATTTGAGAGTACACAATTATGATGATGTTCCGTTTCTATTTGGCTCAGTCTTATGCTCTAGTGATCCAGTTGAGGCCTAAGCCAGGATACCTAGTGTATATCCCAGTTATAGATATTTCTTTTATTTATTTAATTATCAACAGGCATCTCGTCGCCCCAGGCCGCAGAGGTAGCCTCGGCCTCTGCGGCCGCCACAACCGCAGGATCCAGGAAGACCAGGGTGGTGGAGGTGGCGGAGGAGGTGTGGGCTGGGGCAGCAGGTGGCTGCTGCTGCTGCTGCTGTTGTTGTTGTTGTTGCTGTTGCAGCTCCCTCTGCCGAAGCCGGCAGTCACTGGCTTTGTGGCCAGTCTTCTTGCACTATGTAGTTGTTAGATGTAGTGATGTCGAGGAAGAGAGACAAAGACATAGGAAAGAAATGGAAGAACTTACGTGACGGCATTTGCCATCGAACTCGTCGACGCAGCCGCCGCCAGAACCGTGCACATTAAGTGAAACGTTCATCTATAAACACAATGTTAGAGTACAATCTGGGGGGGAAACCATGTGTATGACCTGTAGTATTACAGTGCTGGAGAGAGAGGAAGCAGAGTAAGAGGAGGAATGGGTTTAAGGAGGTAAGATATAAAGCCAAGTAAAGTTTAACTTACCGTGTGAAAGTGTGTCGATGATTCAGAGTATATGCAAGTGTGTCGGTGATTCAGAGTATACATGACCCTGATGCTGACTCTGTCATCCTAGGCAAGGCAAAGCCTCTGTCTAGGCACAGGACTTCCTTTTCCTCCACCTCTTCTTCCTCCTTCAGGGCTTCCTTCTAGATCTCTCATAGGGGCCTTTTCCTTCACTCCCTTCATTGATGATACTCGTCGGTACGGCTTTGCCTAATAAAAGTGCGTCGGTGATTCAGAGTATATGAAAGTGCGTTGATGGTTCGGAGTTTATAGATATATCGGCCAGGAGTAAGGTAAATACGTCGATGATTCAGAGTGTATGAAAGTGCGTCGATGGTTCAGAGTGTGTGAAAGTGTGTCGATGGTTCAGAGTGTGTGAAAGTACATCGCTGATTCAGAGTATATGAAAGTGCGTTAATGGTTCAGAGTGTGTGAATGTCGATGGTTTAGAGATGTCGATAGTTCAGAGTATGTAAAAGTGCGTTGATGGTTTAACGTTGATGGTTCAGAGATGTCGATGGTTCAGAGTATGTGAATGTATCGGCCAGGAGTAAGATGCGCTAGGGCTTTAACCTGCGCGCGTGGTATCGGCTGCTGCCTAGATGTCTTGTATGGAAGGAGCATCTCGAGATATCTGTGATCTCTGGTTGTAGGGGCTGGTACAATGGGCGTGCAAAAGTTCCGACAATTTCCTCTACTTATTCTAAATTTTATGTAAGATTATATAAATTATAATAAGCCCAAAGCGATCATGGAGTGCACAAGCTACTTGCCATACACTACAGTCTTCAGTTGGGTAAGAAGACGTAATACAAACCTCACTATACAATATGGTAAAATTACAATAAGAAATCACAAGAGCATATAAAGATTATTAGACCAAAAAGAATCATTCCGGCAGCAAACCAGCTTGCCATGTCCTCGTGACATTTTGGAGACCCCAAAGTGACATAAAGAAAAACCGAGTTAAGGGGATAATAGAGATGAATATGATCAGGGTAGAGGAGAGGGCGCTGTTAGAGGATCGCCCTCATCCTCAAGGCAACAGGTACTTATTGCACACTTCGCTAAAGTTTGGACCGGTCATGAGCAAGATCCGAGTTCATCCAAACATCGAGAAAGGAACCCTCGAATACTTCAGTACTGCTGAATGAGCCTCGATTCTTGGTCATCCTTGACGAAGTGCGTGCACCGTGCTGCTGGAGACGGATCCCCCCTTCGGAGCCTTACCTTATCAATGAACAACTTTACAACAAGAACCGTTCAAATAGGTCGGGACGAGTCGGTACAAACTCAAACCATTGTATGTGATGACCTTGACTGAACCCGGGAAAGTATATAGTATAGTGATACAGGCGCTTAGGAACAACAGTTCCTAGCGTGAGTTCCTAATTACTTTTCATCGTTAAGGATTAAATCTTTTAAGATCTCATGTCTGTGCGTTTATAAGTGAGCAAGCACTTAAACAATAGAATGCCTTCTAAGAACTCTTAAACTTAAAAGACCTGTTTCGCAAACTTACCTCCAGACAGCATAGACAAATTGTTTTTGCATCCAATGTTCCCTTTAGTTGACTTCTCAAGCCTTTCTCCTCATTGCATGCACAATCCTAGATCTTCATCATTGTATAAGTAAGCACATGGCATGGCATGAGTTTTACAGATATCGGTTTTTAATGAATAATTTCTTAGCTAATCGACATAACCTCCAACGCCTGGCTTTTCGCGCGGGTGTCTTTTCTCCGCGCTAACATAAACGATTGTTTTGAAACATGAGTACTATGAATGTATTGAGGTACAACGTTCAACCGCACCTTCCTCAAGTACCTGCCCAGTCGACAAAAACAGCAGGCGCATATGCGGGACCATTGAACGAAAACGGGTAGCCACGTGTGCGGGCCGAACAGAACTATAAAACCTTAAAATTACTTAAGATGGTGTTGAAAATCATTTGAAGTGCAACTATTCATCAGAATGTGTTGGGTACCCTGTTCTCTGGTCAGTAAAACGTTTCACATCATCGTTAATAATATTGAGAGAATTGGAAAGCCTGGGCTTGATAAAGTTCAAGGTTGAAGCAAAAAAAAAAAAAAAAGGGGGTTAACATCTTCGCGGAGGAGAGACTTACACCATGAGCATACCGCGATGATGCTATACAGGCAAATCAGGAGCCAGCCTTCTAACCAATGGCTCTTGCCATCGGCGATCAAGTAGTTGACCAATAGCACAGCAACGAACATTGTTGCAACCTGGAACAAGTCGAAGCTCAGGTTCATGTCGTCCATGCCCATTCCCCAGCCGATGATAACGAGGAGGGGAATGAGGAACAAAGCAACTTGCATGGAACTTCCAACCGCTACACCAATCGCCAGGTCCATCTTGTCCTTAATTGCAACTGTTACAGCCGTTGCGTGCTCGGCTGCGTTGCCAACGATCGGGAGCAATATCAGACCAACGAATTCTTCAGAAATTCCACCGGTTTTCGTGACGGCATCGATGGAATCAACCATGAACTCGGCACATAGTGCTATAAAGATGGTAGATATTGTCAATGTAGCGACGGCGACCCAGAAGTGCAGCTGGGGTTCTTCCTCTTCATCCTCCTCATCCTCAGTCTTGGGAAGACGGTGGGGATTCATAAGCATCTCAGAGAGCCGTTCGTTCTCCTCGCGGCCGGTCATACCGCCGCCAATAAGAGCACCCGGAACCATGACGCCTTGGCGAATATTGCCACCAGCGCCGTGCGACCATGGCTTCGCAGCTACCTTCTGACTCTCCTTGGCGAAAGTGCTCTGGTGAGTCTTGAGCTGGAAAATGAGATATGCGGCATAGACGATAAGGAGAATCACGGCTGTGCCTCGTGAGAGCCGAGCCACGTTAGCAGCCGGTGTGTCTCTTGCCTGATCGAAGACGGTGGGAACAATAACGGACGCGACCGCCAAAGCCAGCATGCTACACAGATTCTGTCAGCGGATGTATATCAAGTCAGCACACAACAAGACTTACCTAGCCGCTGTTTGCGCTACGGTCTCATTGAAGTATTGAGCCTCGCGGCGAAGACCTCCGAAAAAGAAACAGAAGCCCAACACGAGTAGAAGGTTGCTCAGAATTGAGCCAACCAAAGACGTCTGCACAATAATGACCTTCCCATCGACTAGAGCAAGAATAGCCACAATAAGCTCAACGGCGTTTCCGAAAGTAGCATTGATGAGACCTCCCAGAACCTCTCCAGTTCGCAGTGCAATCTCCTCAGTAGCGAAGCTCAAAATGGCTGCCAAGGGAATGATAGCAATGAAGTTTACCACAAAGACGGCAATTCGGTTGACGGACTTGATGTAGTTGAGGGCGATACCGACTGGGGCGGCAATGAGAAGGATGTTGATATATGAGTTGAGAAAAGTCCTCTGGAGTTGGTTTCTGACGGTGAAGGGCTCTTTGGGTTCGACCTTCCGGAATATCTTGGTGGACTCTCGTTTCTTAAGTTTCCTCTTTTCCAGGTCAACGTTGTTATCTGCGGCAGCCACGGCTTCTTCACGTTTCCTGTTTCGTAGTTGATTCTCATCTCCGACGAGTGAGCGCTGTGAAATGGGGATGTCGTCGCTTCCGTCAATGGGCGATCCACCAGCCATCTTCTCTCTGTCGCATTCAGCGTCTTTGCTCCCCCTCATGTCGGTCATGGTCTCTGTTGTTGACCACTCTCTAGGAGGCCCGCTTCGTCCAGGTTCGGAGGAAGCGTGTGCGAGTTGCTCGCCAACTGTGTTGTCTCGTGCGCCTCGGTTTTGCTGGTTCTCCAGGCCGGCGTCAGAAAAAGCGCGTGCCGGGCGCTTCCAAGCGACGTGACGGAAAGGGTTCCAGGACTGGTCGGTGCTGGTGCGACTCAAGGTATGAGCTTGGCGCTTGATGTTGTAGGTGTTGACTGTGGTTTGTGTGAGTAAGCAAACAGTAAACGGCAAAAGCAAAGACAGAAGGCAAGGGTTAAGAAATTCAATGATTGAAGCTACGCAAAAATGACCGTGAAGAGTGAAAAATGCGGAAAGGAGACCATACAGGAAGACATCGCCAAGAACTGGGGTCCAAGTTCAGACGTGGGTCAACGAGTGTTGCGTGGCGCTCACGGCACTACAGAGTAGAGTACGTATAGCAAAGCAAAGGAAAATGAGAATAAAAAAAGAGTCAGACTGGATGTGCCAAGGATTCGAGAAAAACGGGAGTGAGCTGCCGGTGGTGGAGGGCACCGTTTTGTTTTGTTGATTTCTTAGCCGTGTCGACCGTTAGCTTAAATTATGGTGAGGTCACCAGTTTTGTTTTTTGGGTTGTCTTTCCCCTTTATTTCCCTGAAATGGGTCAAGCTTATAGCGAGTGTCACTGGGTGCTAAAAGACAGGTAATTTCAAGTAAGTACGACACCACGTCAAGGGCGGCACTGGTACGGATACTGGGACAGCAAAGCCAGACGCGCTACCTTGCATTACAACTGGCAACAAAAACAAGATTAGAGGCCTCCTCCTAAGCTTGATTAAGAGCGTTTTTATCTACACGACGCTTCAAGGTTCCACTGCCACCATTGTCAGCCACAACGCATCAGTGGGTGCATCCGTATGTACATACGGTTAGGCGGTCGGCCATTGCCATTCGTACAGCAAAAAGGACATGATTCAGCGCGTTGCAGTGCAGCTAACCTCTCAGCCACTGCGTCAAAACGAACACGCCAGACTCCAGCAACAGGCCAGAAATCTAAACAACAGGACCGGACCAACTTCTCTAGGTTGCGGGTCGTCATCACACGCAAGGCTTGTTGTCCCTTGATGCGTGCAGGGATTAGACCCGCCAAGCCGGCTTGAACATGCCGAACGATCTACTTCCTTTCCTTGGCGATCTGACTAGAGTCAGGGTTATGTCATTTATGCATTGCTCTGACCCAATTGCTGTCTTTCTTGGCACTCGCATGGCTTAATCATCTCCGCGCTATTTCCCACATTGCCCCGGGTAATGTGAAGCACCATGGTAAGAATTCGTGTTATGGTGCCAACTTTACCTCACCAGATTGTCTCGTCTCACCTATCGTTTGCATCTCCAAACTATCCTTTCGTGGTGTTCTATTATCAAGCTCAGATTGAGTGATTGATCAAATGCACAACAGGACGGAATATCAGTGTAGTCTGTGTTTTGCAGTGCTATCACATCTGACTAATGAAAAACTATGTAACAAATTGAACAAAGGTCAAGTGTGGAAAACAAACATTAAAAGCACAGTCGGTCGTTGGCAACGTATTTATAGCTCTAGAAATAGTCCCCAAATATCCACGTGGACTAACTCTTGGCCATCAGAGATATTCCATTCTTGGCATTTATATAACCCCAGTTACCACTAACTGACAGTAACCCGCCTTGGCAACTTTCTTCAACCTCAGCTTCATCAATCACAACATAGCACAAAATCTAAAAGGAATATAGTACCACATGGTCAAGTTCAAATGGCACTGAATATGCGCCTTCTGCTGCCTATGTATATGTATGTACAGTGCGCTTGGTTTCCCCTGTCGGCATCAAAAGATGAGCTACATTACCATGCCGTCTAGCTCAGGTATCATCGAATTGCAAATCGCAAAACTCCAAAACGCCCTTCATTGTCTCTTGGCTCCCCTTCTCGCTGTAAAAGCCCATTGTGCCACTATTGGCCAAGCCAGCAAACGCTCTGTTCAATGCCGCCCCTGCGGGTTGAAAACGCCTATCCCAGCATTCATAGCTCAGTTCAAAATTGGCCCAGACCCTTTTAATTGCCACATCCCATGTCGATTCCATGCGCCTGAGTATGTCCATCACATCCAGTCTCCTTCAAGATCTGCTTCCATGCTTGATTCCGGCCCTAGATTCTTTCGAGGTCGACCTCGTTTCCGTGGTTGCGAACTGGATCGTGGACGTTTTTTACGCCCACCCGGCGTATGTCCCCCCTTTCGTTTACGTCCTCTATCCGTCATGCCATCGCCGTCCTCGTCCTCGTCTGCACTCGGGGTTGTTGGTCCCATATCCATTTGTTCGCCATCATCAGCGACCTTAAACTCTTTGTCCACGTTGAGGAGTTCCACAAGTGCCGTGCATTTCTGGATCATTCGCTGTTGATCTTGAAGCCCAGCCATATGAGACTCGATCTCTTCCCAGACCTTGTCTCCGTGAACACCTTGGACCTTCACTGGCGTTTTATTGAGATCCTTGGCCAATGCCTTCGCCTTACTATCGTGCCGGCTTAACCCCATACCATAGAGTCGGCGTAGATACGTTCGCGTCTCCCACATTGACAACAGGATGATAGACGCTGTTGTAAGCTTGCGAAGGTGGCCGGGCTCAAGGGTGGATGCGATTGCCAGCGTTGGCGTGGGCTGCCCCTCTGGAGGTGCTGTTACGGACATCGAGTCGGCCATGGGCTGAGATATTGTCGCAGGGGCATCAGGCGCCGCTAACTGCAATGCATCCACCGTAACGTTGAAAACTTCTGACTCAATGGCCTGAGCGATCGGAGCGCCAGTGCTGGTCACAATTTTTTCTATCGCATTAACGGTGGTTTGAAGTTCTCCGATTGTCTGGTATTCAAAGAAGGCCAAGTTCTCGGTAATAAATCGTGCAAATGCCATATGGTATGGGACTTCTTTGGTCGTATCTAGTTTGGCGAAATCGAAGTCCAGCTGACCACAAAGCTTGTCCAGGAAGCGCTGACGATTCTTCATTTTGCTGATCTTGAGTACCTCGATCATAAAGTGTAGCTTGGACTGGAAAGGGTTTGTTGTTGCACCGCGAGTATCTTCCACGACATCCCTCTGGTAAGCAAAAGCCGACTGCACTGCCTTGGCATACTCTCGCTCAAGCACAGTCTCGTGTTTCTCATGCGCATATCGGTGCTCAGAAAACGCCAGCTCCGCAATCCTGCGGTTCGACGATGTTTCAAGAGTCATCAAGGTAACACAAGTCTCTTTGGGATGCGTTAATCCCTGTCGGTTGATGCTACCAAGAACCTCCGTGGCGAGAAAAGCATGATCACCCTGGCTGGATAATGCGATGCGCGATACATGCTTCAGAAATCTTTGAGAGGTTGCACTGGCAACATCGTCGAAGTTGGTCCCTCCCATAACTGTCAGTTCCCTCTTCTTGCCTCCAGCTGGAGCTTCCGCTGCGGTTTCAGATCGTTTCTCTTCAGCAAGAAGGAACTCGCGAATTGATCTCAAAATCAACACTTCAAGAACTGGTATCTGCTCTTTGAAAACCTGATCAAACAACGTATACAGCTTAGGAACCACATAATTGCGGGGCCATGCTTGACAGATCAATCCAAGGGCGTCAAGTGCTGACTTGCGAATTTCGAGTGGCTTGGAGGGTGCTACGAGAGGTGCCAGCTTCTCGATCGCAAGCATAGGAACTGAATCGCCCTTCCACTTAGGAAACTTGCTTTTGAAGATGGAAGTCCACTCGTCCAGTTTGCAATGCTTTGCAATCATCCCAATGATCAGACTGTACCCATAAGTGAGCGTGATCGCAGTTTGGTCTATGGGTCTCGCCTGTATCTGGTCGAGTTTGGTCATGCTAGATAGCAGGCCACCCACTAGAGGGGTATACGCGTTCAAAAGGCCACAGACAACCTGTGTACAAGCAACTAAATCATCCAGGGGGTTTCGCTGGTTGACCTTGGAAAGAGCTTTCAACAGATAATTGCGCACCTCAGAAAGAAACTCCGTATGAACGCTAGATAGAGTGGGCAACACCCGGCGATAGATGATGGTCACATGTCGAAAGGCAACCAGCTCTTCAGGCTTGGAGAAGTTGGCAAGATGTGGCTTCAAAAGACGGATCTGCTCGAAGTTGAACAACTTGGGTTCGGCATTGGCAAAGATGGTAAGCACTTGTAACGCATCGCGTCCAGATGGAACTGTTGGGTCATCCGTATCAAGGTTGTCGATCAGACTAAACATATTCGCGACGAGCTTGGTACAGACCGTAAACGGCCCGCTCAAAGATTTGTCTTTGGGCTTCAAGATTGAGCGAAACACTTTGTCAAGCATTTCGGTAACAGTGCCGGACTTGACGGTTTGGATAACGAGTGATACGTGCTCGTTGAGCGATGTTTGGTATACGGCGGTCCCCTCGTCTTGATAGAATGGCGCAAACCAAACCTCCTCTATCATCTGGCGGGCCAGATCGCGAACACCTTCATCCGGATCTTGCACTCGACGCAGTAGTCCATTCGCTATCATACTGCGGAGTGTCTTGCTTGGGTTGCGAAGATAGATATCCCGAGTGAGCTTCATAGCGCGCTTCCGTACACCTAGGCCGTTATCTTGAAACCGGTTGACGATCATTGGTGTGAGTGATATCTCGAGACGAGGTCGCATAGCCATGCAGTTACCAAGCAATCCGAGAGCGGAGTCTCGCACTTGTATAGATGAATCTCCAGCGCAGTCTAGTATCAGGTCAATGACGGTCGAATCGCCATCCAAGATTGAGGGATCAGTCTCCAAAACTTGGTTAACACTCTTTAAACTTCTACTCCGGACTGTAGCCTGATCACTGGCCATAGAGCCAAGGAGAATATTAAGGATCTTACTAAAAGCTTCACAAAGAGGTGAGCGCAGTAGAACGATTGAGTACGAAAGTTTGGCTTGCGTTGTCGAGACAGTCTTGAACGTGTACTCGTTGACAAGCCACCTGCGATCCTCAATCATCATCCTCAAACGATAAGCCAAGCGTCCAAGTTCTTCATCTCGCTCATCGTCTCCTTCCTGGTAAGTGTCGTAGCCATTGTGTACCTGGGACGCCCAACCAGCTACTAGAAACGAGATGGCACTTGATAAGTGGGGATCTTCGTTGCTCCTGTTCTGAACGTGCTCCAGGACAATTCGGTATGGTCCTGTCCAGGCGACAAGCTGTTCCACACGAGTTTTGTGCTCTAGAGCTTGGTTGGCAATATCAGCAAGATATCGGGATAGTTCGTCGGCATCATTGCCCTCGAAAGAGCTCGTAAGTCTTTGGACATGAGAACGAAGACGGGAGATAGCAGCACTCAACCCTCCCAACAACTCCAAAGCCATGTTTTTCGCCGGAGCAGCAGTCTTGGGAGCCTCGAAAAGCTGCACCATCATAATCATCAAGAGGCGAAGCAGTAGTTCAGCTGACGGCCAGTCTGGCGAGTCAAGACAAGTGGTGAAGTCCTCTACAAAAAGATCAAGAAGATTTCGGTAAGGGGTATCTCCAGATTTGGTGGAACCGACTGCACGCTTAACAATGAAGCTTATGACGTACGAGGCATTGCGCTGCGCCGCGTCGGAGAGTGGAGCGACTGAAATCTCGAGATCTTTGATCGCAACAGCGTGTTGTTTGGCACCTTGTACCTCACTCTTAATGGATGAAACAAACTGCTTGGCCCCAGAGGGTTCGCGATCGTCACCATCATCAGAACCTTCTTCCTCCTCGCCGTCAATATTTCGCAAAAGCTTGTTACGATTCCGCTTCTTGTTGTTATCCACTCGCCCAGAGCTGGCTTGGACCAGCCTCATGATCAAAGCAGAGACAGGCTGAATACTTCCTCCATCAGAGAGTTTAAATTGGCGAGCGCTCTGCTTCCCAACCGGCAGCTTTTCAAGAGAGGTGAGAATTTCATCAATAATGCCTTGACGCTGCTCAGGTTTGATCAGGAAAATTTGGGAAAGCATGTCCATTGCTACAGACCGGAGTCCGTCAAACTTTTGAACTCCTACCACAGAATCTTTCTCGAAGTATGCATTCTCCATGAAAATGAGACGAGAGGACGTGTATTCAAGCGAGTTGATGACGGACTCTGAAAGCTCGATCTTGGTCACGAGTTCCGCCAGTAATGCAAACAACTTCTGGCAGCAGAGGAAGACGGTTGTAATGGGTTTCTTGTTCTTTGAAAGCAGTTTGAAAACGCCCGAAGCAGGTCCTGATGGCCGAAGTTCCACAAGGGGCATGACGATATCCTCGGTGACCTTTCTGAAAATATCCACGCTCCTCTGGATGACACTTTCTGAGTAAAGTTGCTTATCCTCTCTTCCGCCCGAGAGAATGCGAAGACATGTACGAGCTGACTTCAAGATTGTCTCCACCTCTGAAAGCTGTTGTGTCCATGCGTCAACGGCATCCTCATTCCAGCTCTCGTCAATCTGTATCTCCAGATTTTCAACTTGTTTCAATCTGGCATCACTCAGTCTCATAACATGAACCAAATGTTCTACGGGGACCTGATCGAAACATTTGAGTGTGATCGTCTTCTGAATCGCACCATGCATCTTCTGTTGAGAAGAGGCGGTCATAGCAACCTCTTGGTCAGGTGTCATGGAGACGACTTCTTCCTGGCCTGGTTCACCTGCAAGCGCTCGCCCTACTGAGTTGAAAACAGTGCGTACAAGCTTGTCAAGCGCGTGGAGAGCTGCCTCACTACGCTGCCGCTGATCGAGGCTCTCCCCAAGAAGATCCTGGCTATCGGAGTAGCTTTGCTGGCCTTGCTTTCGGACAGATAAATGATGAGGGTCTTCCGGCCTATCTTCGACCTCGATGTATTCTTCTCGGTTAATATTCGCACGGGGAAGTTCAATTCGAAATGCGCCATTCTGGTTGACATCTGTAGCAGTGTCGGCAGGAGATTGAGTTATTGGCTCTGAAGGTAGAGGTAAGGGCTGTGCTTGTTGTTGCTGGTGTTGTTGTTGCACATAACGGGCAGGAGCTACAGGTGCCTCCTGCTGGGGTATATCCTTCACATCGACATATGCAGATGGATCGAACTGTCTCTTGGACGGTATAGCAACTTCGATTCTGATAGAGTTGGACTTGTGTGCCTGTGAATTATGTGCTGGTAGGTTATGCGGTTGTGGAGGATTTGGTGAGTTGATCGAGGATGAGCGTTGCTTGGGTGTCGAGTGGCCTCCAGCTTGGCCGTTGAGCTGTTTAGTCTCGGATATGACAGGTTTCGTCGTCTTGAAGTAGCCTCCCACCTTATCGAAGACACTTCTTGTAATTGGCGACAAGTCTCCAATAAGGCTCTTGCCATTTGAAGGGGTTGAATTCGTTCTGGCAATGGTCGTGAACTTGCTATTGGTCGGTCAGAATATCATACATGTAATGCGCAATAGGCTTCTCGTACTAGTGCGTTCGCTGACTAGGCTTAATGTCTTGCAGGACATGGTCCACGGCTTGCTTGACGTTGCGCGGCATCTGGGCTTGGCCGGCGGCTTCCCTGTTCAGACTGTCGAATTCGTGGAATTGAAACAAGTCGGTCAAAGGAAGAGCAGGAGAACCGGAACCGAGGACGGGATCGGGGATGATGTCTGGCAGATGTCAGTATGGGAGCATGTCGAAAAACGGAGACGGCGGACCAGAAATGAAGGGAATCGTCGAGGTCTGTGGTGAGTAGGGGAGAGATTCTTGTAGCGTGAAAGGTCGAGTAATGGCAGGACCGGTGTTTTCAATCCCCGTTTGAGCAAACTGCCCATTCGGGAGGGCCCCGTGCTTATTGGGATGCATATTGTTCATTCTCGCACGCGGGGAGGCGATTCATCACATAGCTAGGTTCGAAAGGAAGGAGCAAACGGGCGACGGCGCATCGGAAGTTCGCAGATAGAATAGCGTTGAGTGCGGATCAATAGACACGCTACGAGCGCGTATTCGTCGAGATTGTTCCCGCTCGATGCATACGGATGGAGTTGCTATTGTTGAGGCGACGAGGGAAAAAACGGTGTGAATTAAATGCAGCTAGGCATTGTTGTCCACTCTACTAAAGTGAAAGTAAACGGCGAGGTCGAAGCCTGGGAAACCAACACGGTCAGCCTCGCGAGCTTGAACTTTCCTTGGATGTTTGGAAGGCACCAAATGGTCTGTGCGTCAGGAACATTGCCAATCATCGTTCATCCTAAGGCTCCACTGTGGCCTGGTTTTTCCGAAGGACCCTTGCACCTTCCGTTTGCGCCTATGATAGCTGGGCCAATTTTTGTCTTCGAATTTGTCTGTGTCGCGCATTTTCCTTGTTAATCAATAAGCACTTCTATCGTGAAAAAGTTAGCCCAACAGCATACAATGGCTGCGATTGGAACTCTGGTCTTTTGTACCGACTGCGGTAACCTTTTGCCTACGACAAAAGGAACCCAACGAAATGTCCTGCACTGCGAATGCTGCGGCGCCGAAAATCGAGGTTTGTAAATTGTAGGGCGATGTTTGACGACATGTCTAATTCTCTACACAGATACCGGCTCCAAGGTTACCGTCGCGCAAACGAAGCCCTCCGATTTCCCTTCGTTTTTGAGACAGAAGTTGCAGTCGAGCGTCCAAGCTGTTGAGAAGCACAACGTGCAAACCGAAAGCACTGCTTTCGAAACATGCCCCAAGTGTGGCCGTGAAGAGGTCAAGTACACCACTGTGCAACTCCGCGGCGCAGACGAAGGCTCAACGGTCATTTACAACTGTGAATGCGGCAACTCGTAAGAAACCCAGAATCCTTCTATTGATATAATCTTAACAGTCTATTTTTTAGATGGCATGAAAACAACTAGACGTAAATCTCGACAATACAAGCGCATTCATAAATTAAACAGCAGCTCCTGCCGACTCGGGAATCAGAGCGTATTCAGCTTCTCCACCCTTCTCATACTCAGCCATATCGAGCGCAACGATGCAACTCTCTCGAACGACCTTTTCCTTGTCGTGGAGGAATTTTCTTAGAGTATCTTCAACGCCCTCTTCCTCGCCTAGACTTCCCAGTGCCTCGGCCGCCTCGTGTCGAACCATACTGGCCTCGTTGACGTTGCTTAGCGCCTCAGTGAGGGCAGGAATAGAAGCGGGATGTGAGAGTTGGCCGAAAACAAAAGCGATCTCGTGGCGGAATAGGGCGGACGAATCGGCAAGGCCCTTGGCAAGAGCGAGGACGGCAGGGACAGCAGTTGGCAGGTCAGGGGGCGAGGCGAGATCTCGTAGGGCGAACATGGCACGATAACGGACGAAGAGAGGTGCGCTTGTGTCCATGAGCTTTCGGCCAAGCTCTTCCACCTCGGCTTCCTTCTCGGACTCGGGCATCGGGGGCGCAGGATCGATAGAGGCAAAGTCACTAGAATACAAGTTAATTAGGGGCAATCCCAAGACATGATTTTACGAACCTAGGGCGCAACTTCTCCTTTCGTCGCTCCTCTGAATTCTCCCACTCAATACGCTCGATGGCAATCTCGCAGGTCTCGATAATGCTGATGTCCTCATCTTTGCGATCTCTGTATTCACGGAGAATATCCAAGTTGTCTGCCCATCCAAGGGCACCAAGGGCTTCGGCGGCTTCGTGGCGGCACATGGGGTCCTCCTTAAGATCGGCGAGAACCTGTCGGAGAGGCTTGACGGCAGCAGTGTTGCCAGTTTGACCGAGGCAGTATGCGAGCTCATGCTTCAGAAGGGCGGAAGGCGAGCTAAAGCCGGCGGCGATAGCCTCGATGGCTGCGACTCGGGTAGCATCATCGTCTGAGGTGGTCGCAACGTGCTTCAAAGAGAAGAGAGCGCGAAATCGGATAGGGAGTGGCGTGTCCTCGGAGCAGACGGATTTCCTCAAACTCAGAACCGTAGAGTCGGCCGAGTTAGAGATCTCTGGACTGTCAGCAGAAGGCGACATTTTTTTAGTATCGAATACGAATAGTTCGTGATGATCGCAGTCTTCTCCGAATCGGCTCAGAATAAAATCTTCGCGGGGTCCAGCTTATCTTATCTCTGTAGATCGAATACCCCGCCACCTGAAGTTTTCTGAGTTTTTATTAGGTGCCGACTCGATATCTGCCACAACCTTTAATCATGGCTTTTCTCTGATACTCTTGCTCATCAAGACACTGCCGGCAACTCTTGTATTGTTAGAATAACCTTTATTATAGCTTATAGCACCTAAGGGTCTCTATATAATTGTTATCTAAATCGGACTCCTTGACTGTTTTACGCCCAGTAATCTCATAAGTTCAGTGGCATGGATGTCTACCTAGTAGAAAACCACATTGATTAATACCAGCGTGCAGCGTGTTAGTACTCACAACAGCGGAACCGACGGTAATAAACTTGCAAGATCCATTCAAAAGAGCCATAACCATTCTTTATTAAAATAGTTCGGTATCTTGATTCATTCAAGTATCTGTTACTCCGCGGCGATGGTACTGCGCATCGCCCGACGCTTGCTAAGCAACGAATCAGCGTAAACGCTTAGTACTTACCCTAGGATCAAGCACCATATTATCTCAGTGAACCCAACTTTGATTCAACTTGACTTATCTCAATCACTTTTCCCTTATACACGATATCTCGACCTTTAAATAACTGGCCTTCGATTTCTGATCAACTTAAGTTGCTGTCCTACTCATTCTTTGGATAACGCTATCATACAAATTGCGCAAGTGCAATTATTAAGCTTCGGCGCTCTGGTCGCCACCTCCGATCCCTTCTACCAACTACAACCAATCTCTCACTCATCCTCACTTTACAACAATCATGGCACCATCACTTGAAGCCCCAGAACCCGTGGACGACGTCTTCGCCAACCCTATCAAGCAGAAGCCACAGCTCGTCGCCCCGGAGCCTCAGAACTGTGTCGGCCCCGATTCGCAGCAGGCTGGTAAAGCGGACTCATGCGCTGGATGTCCGAACCAAGCAATCTGCGCATCAGCGCCAAAGGGTCCAGACCCTGATATTCCCATCATCTCTGCGCGACTGGAAAATGTCAAGCACAAAATCCTCGTGTTGAGTGGCAAGGGCGGCGTGGGCAAGAGTACCTTTACGTCGCTTCTGGCGCACGCCTTTGCGACAAATCCGGATAATACCGTGGGCATCATGGACACTGATATCTGTGGACCAAGCATCCCCAAGATGATGGGCGTCGAGGGCGAGACGGTACACGTTAGCGGTACAGGATGGTCACCTATTTGGGTCATGGATAACCTCTCTGTGATGAGTATCCAATTTCTACTGCCGAACCGGGACGATGCTGTCATTTGGCGAGGCCCCAAGAAGAACGGGCTGATCAAGCAGTTTCTTAAGGACGTGGAATGGGGCGACCTGGACTTTATGTTGGTCGACACACCTCCAGGCACAAGCGACGAACATCTCAGCGTGAACTCATTCCTCAAGGATAGCGGAATCGATGGTGCAGTCATGGTCACAACACCGCAAGAAGTATCACTCCTGGACGTACGAAAAGAGATCGATTTCTGCCATAAGGCCGGTATCAGGGTATTAGGTCTTGCAGAGAACATGAGTGGCTTCGTCTGCCCCAAGTGTACAAACGAAAGTCAGATCTTCAAGGCTAGCACAGGAGGAGGGCGCGCACTGGCCGAAGAGATGGGCATTCCCTTCCTGGGAGCAGTACCTCTAGACCCTAGAATCAGGATGGCTTGCGACTACGGAGAGAGCTTTTTTGACTCGTTCCCAGATAGTCCGGCGTGCATCGCATTTCAAGGTGTAGTTAAGAATGTTGCAATCCAGTTGGGACTGAATACCCAGGATGTGCTGCCGGACGAGTAGGCAGATCTCTTAATGTTACGCTTTTATGTAGATAATGATATATGGATTCCCTGCTCGTATATGGGTCTTGATTATTCCGACTTGAGCTTGTCGGGAATCTCCTCCAAATCATCCGCTGACTCGATATCAATGATTCGTCCGACTTCGGCGGTATTGCGCATCAACTCTTTGGCACCAGCGTAGAGCATTCGGATTTCAGCGTTGCATGTAACGGGGAGGTAGAAGATAAGTACATATGGTACAGACAACCGTCCGTCGCCCTGCGCATGTGTTAGTATCGTATTGTATCGTATGTTTTCAGTGTGTATTCGATCGACGTACCATAGTCAGGGGGTAGCTGAGGAGAATGAATCGAGGAGCATGGTCGGGGAGGTCTTCAGCAACCTCGTCGAGAGAGGTGTAAACGGTCTTGTCTTCGTCTTGTCGGATCTCGTAGGTGTTCTTATCGATCATGTCTGAAGGAGTGGTCAGTTTGGGGACATGCGGGCATGAATAACCAAGTCGCATCAGCCAGAGACGTACATACAAATAACAGCTTGAGGGCCCTTAGCTCGAGAGGTAGTAAGGCGAAACTTTCGGAGATGGTCCTTGGACTCTCCAGAGAATGTATAAAGTCGCGATTCGGACGCCTGCACGCATCGTGTCAGCAGGCGGGTCAAGGACAATGAAGAGAACAATGAAGAGGACTAGCGAGTGAATGTACCATGGTGAAGCTTTATTGGAGTTTGTAGAGAGCGAAAAGGTTCTTTGTAGCTATTATGAAGCTGTGATAGATGTGAATACCTGTATATAGTAGTTATCAGGCAACCTGAGTTGGTGAAGCCCAAAGCCCCGCCAAATGATAGCACCCCCACATTGATCATTGTCCCGCCATCGACTAGCCGAGTAATCGTCATCTAAGCTGTTGAACTTCCTCCCTACCTAGCTAAATCTTCCAGACAACATTGGATAAATAAAAACGACCTGCATATCGAACTTCCAGTCTCTCGACTCTCGGCCTCTCACACAGCACTTAACCTGGATTATCCATGTTCGCCCGCATCTCTCAGATTACAAGGCATCTCTCAACTCCTGTCGCATACAACACTAGACGATTTGCCCTGGCAAGAATGGCTCCTATATCGGCGGATGAGCGCAACTCGCGCACTATCTCTACAGCCGCCTGTTTGATCATTGGCGACGAGGTTTTGGGTGGAAAGGTATAGTAGTTGACGCAACTCATTATTCTTTTTCATATTGTAGAGGTATGCTAACGTTATGAGTCTAGACTGTTGATGTAAGCAATCCTGGTATAGGGTCATAGACTGTATTGACCCGAATAGACTAACTCGGCCTACTTTGCCAAATGGTGCTTCAACCTCGGAATTGTAAGTCACAATCTCCCCAGCGAGCATGAACCAGTGCTCAACAGTTGCAGAGCCTGAAGCGGATCGAGGTTATTGAGGATGATGAGGGTGAGATCGTCGAAGCTGTTCAGAGAATGAGTGACCGCTACGATTTTGTCGTCACAAGGTAAGTCCCCAACAACACCATCAACGCAGGATATGGCTAATATGAACTAGTGGTGGAATTGGACCTACGTAAGAACTCATAATTCTCAGCCCTGGACTCACTAACATCTCAGGCACGACGATATTACTTATCAATCTATCGCCAAGGCGTTCAACCTACCTCTGAAGCTGCACCAAGAAACCTACGAAAAGATGAAACTGCTATCAAAGCCCCAACCCAACCAACCCAAGTTCGATTGGGATGTTGACTCACCAGCTAAGAGGGCAAAGCTTCGTATGGCTGAACTACCCACAGACGAATCCCGAGATCTTAAACAGCAGGCCCTATTTCCTCACAAGGACCTTTGGGTTCCGGTGTCAGTTGTCAATGGGAACATTCATATCCTCCCGGGTATTCCTAGCCTCTGTGAGTAATGCTCCAGGCTATACTTGCTGTCTGCTAACCAGCAACAGTCCAGAAACTTCTTGAAGGACTGAAGGCTCATGTCCTACCACGACTCACGGACCCCGATGGCAAGGGCACACACAGAGTGTTATTCTCCACGCCCATTCCTGAGAGTGGCGTTGCCGAGTTTCTCACAAATTTGGCCGCCAAGGTCGGGCCCAAGGGTGTCAAGGTCGGAAGCTACCCTCGCTGGGGCAAGAAAAACAATACAGTTACTCTTGTTGGAAGGTAATGAAGAGCGAGTATCACGCGGTTTGGTAACTGATACGCTGACACTCACGCAGGGACTTGGACTACCTTGAGAGTCTTGTTGATGAAGTAGAAGCTGGAATCCAGGGCTTACGAGTCACCGCCGAGAGCGACGGAGAAGAAGACCCGAAGCAGATAAAGAAGAAGGCGACTGAAGACGCAGACAAGGATACAGCAGAGAAAGTTGTTGAGAAACCTTGAGAAGTCTTGAGAGCTGCCTCTTAAGTCAGTCGACTATTGATAGATGGTAATAGCCTTGGCCACAGTTACATCCGTTGAAACGGCCGTAGAGAGTCGCCATTGGCTAGATGGAATGTTTGGTCGATATCCTTGGATATATGTAAACCGTTACTATAGATGTTCGGAGTTGCAGTCTGCTAATGGCGCACGGTCTTGAAACTTTCGGTGATTAAACTGTCGATCAAGGCGGGTTTCTTTCAAACGGGCTATTGTTGAGTAGATAGCTATTGGAAGTTTGTACAGTATCTCAAAGTAGGGATTTTGCCCAAGGATATTTGCGCAGACCTTTCCTGTAAGACGATCAAGTTGCGAAGATTGTTGAAAGTGTCGAAAATGTTGAATACCGAGCCGAGATATCACGGTAGCTACCAGATCAGTTATTTGTTGCCAACACATAGCGCATGTGGTGTAGTGCATCCTGACACAAAGTTTGAAAAGTAAAAGACATGCTAGGTTCCTGTCACATCTCACAGATTTTAGGGCTGGCCAGCTTCAACCGAGATAAGACACCGGAGTGGAGTTGTGTCTCATTTCCTAGGCCTGAGGGCTGTAACGTAGTATCAACGCATCAACCTGAGAACTTTGCCTGCTCAAGACGACAAGCCATACCACTTGAAGTATGAAGATTGGGGTTGGTGGCGATTTCATTACCATTGTTTTGCAGATCGCTGCATGAACACCGTCGATGAGACGCATGCGCGTGGAAGCTAGGAAGCGATTTGTACCTCGTGAAATGGCACGCTGTATTCGGAAGCTGACTCGAGGCTCTCTGTTCCTAGGAAGAACCTGGGGTGCGTTGAAGACCAGGGGGTTAACAACGAACATGGTAGGAGGTGGAGGTGGAGCAACAGCACCGTAGGCACATCATTATTAACGGCGATAGCAAGGCTCGTGACATGATCGGCGCTGAGATCAGAGGTTTTACCCTTGAACACACGGGTTGTGCACGCCCACGACACTGTAGTCTACAGCAAAAGGCGGAGATTGAAATATGTCGTGACTGGCGTCTTGGCGTCTAAAGCTAGGCCATCGAGTAATCTGCCGAAAAAGGGGCTGTTGCTATTAGGAAGGCCAAGAGACGAGCTCAAGTGGACCACAGATGGTGGAGACGGGTATAAGCACGAGCACGAAAGACGTCATTTCATTCTAGAAGCCGACAAGAGAGATAAGTAGTCCAAGTACTCCGTAGTCCACTGAAGTTCAAGGTGATTGATTGCCTGGAGTGTTCAAAGCTGCGCAATATGATTTTATTGTATACAGGTCATTCGGCCGAAAGAAGAGAAAAGGCCGATCATTCATTGATACCTGTGATTGGTGAAATGTATTCATCCATAATCAAATAGCTTTTTTGATAATAATGATGGTGATGCTTAAAAGGTTGTCGAGATGGTGTTGGTCAGTCGATAGACTCCAGTCACGTGTATGGCTGCAGCTTTGACAGGACCCCACCCTTACATCAGAGTCTCGACCCGCCTCGCATCACGACTTCTCCCCAAGCATCGTCCTCTACAACGTCGCGCTTCCATGCTACAAACAAATATCTTGCCCCCGGCAAACTATCAAGGCCCTCCTCGTTCGCGAGAGCGGTCAACACTTCGCATGTGAGAAATTCGGAGCATCTCTCCAACCCGCACCTGGTTCCCTTCGGGGGGCCGGTGGCGTACAGCAGTCGCTCGCTTACCAAAAGTGAGAAGGACGTGTCTACCCGTGAGGGTCCAGCGCCAATCGGCGCTCGCAATAACAGGCATCAGAAATAGCAGGGTCTCGCGGGTTCGGTTTCGGCTGCTCGTCTGGGATTTCCTATGGGAAAGCCGTTGCGGAGATTGTGGTTGAACACTTGAGTGCGATGCGCGACGTGGCTACGGCCATAATATAATTCCGATCATTCTTTAGAGCACGATGCTTCACCTTTCTTTTTGTCTCTGGTATGCGGTTATCTATTGGATGTCCTGGAGCAAGGAATACTACTAATGATGGTATGTCTTGAATCTAGGGAAGAGCCGTGCGGGCATAGCAGATTGCCAAGCGAGTACGGATATGCTATGCGCGTAGTCAAGGTTCGCAAATGATAGCCGCTCTGTCAGCTCGTGGCTCTCTAGCTCGTTTCCCAAGTGTCTCTAAGCGATCAGTAGATGTTCTTGTGCCTGGTGAGTGCTGTTGTTCTCTCTAGCCCATTTGTTTGACCGAGCCGAAGCGATGCCCTACGAAACATGGTTCAGCTCCTGGCATGCGTAAAGAGTTGCTCAGGGTATGTATTTCTATCATGTGCCGCGAGTTAAATGCGTGATTGGTTTTCTTAGCTATGTATCATGTATTATGTATCACGGACAAAGTTCAAGTGTCCATTCGAGATCAGGGATCAACCCCCACGGCTAAATCGCTGTGACGACATCTGATAAGTGCGAAGAAGCCAAAGTCAAATATCGAGGTTATCTAACCCTGTCAATCTGAGACATACACTATAACCCACTATCACTTGCCTGGCAGCATCAGATTATAACCTTTATATATCAGAACGTAATATGGATACTGCGAGATAGTAGTTGCCTTTATCATGGTGCGTTGAAGTTTATCCGCGTGGCTACCCATGCACTTCTATTTGAGCCCCCACCAAGCGTTGATCGGATCTTCTCGCCTTATTGCCCTGCCCTACCGTCGCATCTGCAACAACTTCAAACACGCCAAGTCTAGTAGCACAACGTAACGTGCTGTATTGGTGCCGTCATTCACCTTACCAAAACGGCTGGCGACTACAACATTGAAGATGGATGTGACTATGTCTCTAGGCATGACAAAGACGGAAGCTACAGAGGTGGTGAAACTGCTAGTCTGGAAGCACTGAGACACAAAAGGACTTGAATCTATCCATACATATAGGGTGAGTATCTAGTAGAGCTTATTACACTGCCAGAGATTGCATATTGCCTGAGCAGACCATAGCGGACCAAGTCTCATGCAGTTATATAGCCTGCCTTTTTCGTTGTGCGGTCCCGTTGCAGATTAAGACATGAGGCCGGCGACAAGTGAATTGTCATGATAACATTTAAGTAGTATCGGCCAGGCACGTCGTTATCGTGCAAGAAGGTCAATATAATCGAGACAAAAAGACAAAAAGACAGCCGAAGATCCCTCTGCCCACCCTAAGCACCTTTTCGTTAAGGTCCGGCCATAGTTCTGGGTCTTGACTCCGAACTAGACTGCTTGAGATTAGGAGCATCGGAGCTGGTCCAACCTGTCACCCCATTAATTCCCCAGGCCCAGGGGCACGGCGATGGGACGGGGTGGGATCTAGAGCTGAGTAAGGGGGTCAGAGAGGCTGATCTGCATTGGATCGAGGCATGATGGACTAGAGATAATCATTGGAGGGATGAGCTAAGAAAGACTTTCTCCCTCCTGGTTGCTTGCTGCTTGGCTTGTTACCTTTTACTTGTTACTTGTTAGTTGTTGGCTGTGTCGTGATACCAGGCGTAATCTTTTGGAGGTGTTGGCGCTTGGGCCAGGAGTAGGCATGTCATTGGCCATGGTCCATGGATGGTAATTGTGAACCGTGAATTGACCTGAGGGGTTGGATACAACTGGAACTGCTAATAAGTGACTGCGCAACTGTCTGTGCGGGTGTAATAGACGGAGCAATTATCTCGTCTTGTCTTGTGTGGACTGGTCTGGCTTATAAGTTGTGGAATAATGTCTGGGTTACCAGGGAAGAAAGCAAACAAAAGATGGAGAAAAACGGCAATCGCAATGATATGGACGATGGATTGGATGGTCGGCCTCATTTACACTGCTCGACCGAAAAGGCCCAGGGGGAAGGGACCACGTCCCTGACCCTCGAAGATCCAGGGGGGTGTTCAGTGGGCGTGTGCCTTTAAGAATCGACTCCCCTTCTCCATTTTACTTGTGCTTTAGCGAGTAAGGTAAGACGATGAGATGGGGTTGGAAGAACGGACTAATTTGTTCTAGGAACCATAGCTTAAAAAGAAGCGCGGAATAACTTTTAGTCTTTTAAGATTCGACTTATCACGAAAAAGACGAGCGAGAGAGAGAGAGATGAGGCTTGACCGTGGGCCCGGCTGCCCTGGGTTAGCCGTTAAGGATCTGCACCCTCGTTCCCCATCGTTGTTTTTGTCGGTGACCAGTAGTTTGGTGGTGTTGTGATGAAATATGAATCGATATTGAGGAGAAAGAGAGTAATGACCCTGGCAGGTAAATTAATACATTCAGGGACCTTATTTCATTGCCCCCTATTTCACTTATATCACCCATTTTTTACTTCACTCACCTTTTTTCGCCCACCACGGTTGCCACCCCCTTTGTGTACAGTATATCCGGATTGCAGCATCATTACGGAAGGGACATGTTGTTTGTGCTGTGACGTGAGAGGCCATCGGCTATAGCACGTACATACACGCGTTTTATACTGCACATGTGGGAACACAAGCACGCGGATACGGTGAGATAGCTACGCAAAGTCGTGCAGGACAAGATGCACAATCAACTGCATAGCACGCTGCAGGTGTGCGTACGATTGGTAGAGCAGACGCAGCCAGCCGCTGCCCTTGCAGAAAGTTACCTGCAGTACATATGGAGGCCAGCAACTGAGGGGCCAGACAAGGCCTATTAATCAATCAATCAATCAATCAATCGTGAATCACTAAAAAAGCATGGAGCTTTTGCTTCAACAGCGAAGCAAAAACGCAATACATGGCAAGGGTCTTTCAAATAGGGATCCATAAGGTAAAAAGAGGCTCCATTGCTCTTGCTCTTGCTCTTGCTCTCGCTCTTGCTCTCGCTCTTGCTCTCGCTTGAGCTTGAGCTTGCTTGACCCACGCAATCTTTTTAGTGTATCCGTACTTTTGTACTCCGTACACCTTGCCTTGGAGAAAAAAAGACGCCCCTCCTCAGAAAGAGTTCCTGGTAGTCAATAGCTGGGCTGGTGAATGGCCAATGGAAGATTACAGACACTAAATCGCTGCTGTCAGTCTGGCATGGTTAGTCTAATGCGAAATATCTCTCCATCATGAGTAGAAAGAGAGACGGAAAGGACCGAACATGCAATCCAGACTTTTCTATCTTTTTCGTTTCTTTTAGGATCTCTACTGTTTCATTGCCAATAGATGATTTGGTTCAGTCCCATTTGTTGAATCATCGTTACCTGTCCCCTGCCATCTAAATTACACACCGAGAGTCTTCAGACTCTCTACCTTTTTTTCCTTCATTCATCTGGGACTGAAGAGACCTTATTCAAGTCGGTATGCAGGCAGGTATGGTCAGCGGCGCCTCCAGACATTGTGGTAGGACATGATAGGTTCGTGTCATGACTTCTCACACTAACAGCATAGTAATGGCTTCTAGCTAAAGCCACAGCCGGGCACGCGTGCTGTGTTTCTAGATTCCGTAGAAGGGCATCCATATTCATTCATTCGTTCGTTCATTCATTTGCGCGTGGCTCCTCTCCGTCAGTGAATGCATCCATCCATTGGATTGGATCTGACTATGGCTCAACTCTGGTCAACTAGAGCCTAGAGGCTGGGCTTTATCGACACTAGTGACCAATCCGGCCATCGGGTGCTAGGTGCTACTGGCACGACGGGAACGGGAAGTCTCCTCCAGTGGTCAATCCACCCAACCATAATTCATTTATCAACCTTTCTCAGCGCTCGGGAGCGCCCAGCGAGACACTGACCACCAGGAAAGCCGTGGGGCGGGTTGTGATGGTTGATGGTCTTTCCCGGTACGCATTGGGCACAGTTGATTTCTAGTTGTTAGTTGCTCAAGAGAATTGAAGTTCGCAATGACTGGCTCACTGATTAATTGACTTTAAGCTTCTTTGTTGGCCAAGCTAAGGTATTCATGTATCGAATACTTAACTCATCACAGGTCAAGTCAAGCAAAAAAACGAACAATCGCAAACACCCAGCAAGCGCAACAAATCATACTAAGTGTAAGGAGGTTACCGGTACACTATCTATGCCATGTAATTATGACTATTTAGTGGTATCCAATACTTTCCAACCTCTCCCCCCAGTTCATTCCTCTCAATCCATAGACGCCCCCCCTCGCTCTTCCGCCCCTTCCTATTACTT